>PVJH01007643.1:0-91160 GCA_004026705.1 Nesogale talazaci
ATGTTTTGAGAGTGATGATGGCAATGGGTGTGTAAAAGTGGTCTGCACACAACTGATGTTGTTAGGGATTGTGATGGGAGTTGTAGGGGCCCTCCAATAAAATGATTCTTTAAAAAAAAAAGGGGGGGAGGGGAAAGGGGAGGTTGTTTGTTTTTTTTTAAAGAGGAGCTTGTACCAAGGGCTCAAGTGGAAAACATTGGGAAATGTATGTGGAAACATGTGTGCAAATGTGCTTGATACAAATGATGTACTGAATGTTGTAGTAGCTGTAAGAGCCCCCAATAAATTTTTTTAAAAGTATGCACAACAGAACTTATACCAGTTAATCAATTTCCACATGTACAAATCAGTGACATTGTTTATATTATTCAAAGTATGCAATCATTCTCGTTGTCCTTTATCCTTTACTCCTTCAACAGCAGTTTAAACCCACATGGGAGGAAAATGAGGCGGTGTGCTCCCTCAAATATTTCTAGCAGCAGAAACCCTCCCTCTGCCACATAGGGTTGATGGGAATCGGAATAGGCTCCTTGACAGTTGGTTTGGGTTTATCCTAACTCTCCTTCTTTCTCTGAGGTTCCTAGAAAACAGAGCCCCATTGCTGTACCTCGGAAAGCTGCTTGCAGCATTTTGAGAGCTCGGGGGTTAGGCAAGATACTAGAAGCCAGAAGCACTAAATAACGTTGGAGCCCTGTTGGCACTTGTGGATAAGTGTGGACTACTAACAACAAGGTCCTTAATTCAAATCCACAGCATCTCTGCAGAAGGAAGTCAAGGCTTTCTACTCCTGTATAAAAATTCAGCCTCAATAACTCCACATAGGGTCACTAGGAATTGAAATCTATTTGATGGCTGTGGGAACATGGTATCAGGCCAATGACCAGAATGTCCCATGAAACTCAGGTCCCACTCTTCCAAACCAAAAAAGCAAATCTCATGAGGGGTGTGTGTATGTGTGTGTGTGTGTGTTAGACAGGTTTCTCTAGAGAAACAAAACCAGGACATGAGTTACTCTCTTTATATATTTATATAGATTGAGGGCTATAAGAAATAAACAGTTAACTAATATATAAGGCAGCACACATGGCTCGGTGCAGCTCACTTGCGTGAGACAGCTAGTAGACCAGCAGTCCTTGGCATCTTGAGGGCCGCTGAACAGTCCTCTGTAGAACAATTCAGGCTATCTGGCCACAAGCAGCAAACAGCAAAGCAGGTCACCAGATGACAGCCAGCCAGATGACAATATCCATCAGTCCCCAGCTCAAGAGAAGTATATTCCAGGAGTGTGGTGAAGCAGGGCTTGAAGGAACCTCAACTTACAACAACACAGTCAACCAATTAGGTGTCCCACATGTAGTGTCACTTGGAGATTGAGGCACAGGAAGAACAAGGCAGCTGGCTGGTCCGCAGATCCAAGAGCAACAGGGCAAGGGCGGGGATCACCAAGCCTTTTATATCTCCGCCCTTCAATTGATCTTAGATGTGTTCATTGGCCATGTTGTCTCAACAGACTCACCTATCTTCTTTGGCCATGTTGGCACAACAAGCTTGCCTATCACAGTGTGGTTGTATATAAGCAATCCCAGCAGCTGCTTTGTATTGTTGCTGTTATAAAATACTTATTTTGCTATTTCAGCGGGAATACAACTTGACTTCAATTATATAAATCAGCTACATAAATGCTACCCATAATAAGAATGTGTCCCTCCCACCCTAGTAACCACTAATAAACTTTGCCCTCTATGCCTTTGTCTTTTAAAGAAAATGTAAGTGAGGTATTCTCTTTTGTGTGTTGATTTATTTCACTCGGCAAAAATATCTTAAATTTCTGTTTTCTGTGCCCTTTTGACATGATTCCACTATTCTTGGAGTAATTCCTTGCTTTCTAGTATAAAATGTTTCATTCTCATCTTATATTTTCCTGAGTCTTGGAATCAGTTATCCCTCTGAGGAGCCTTGATTTTTAACAGAAAATGTTATTTAGGGGCTCAATTCTGGGCATTCATAGTTATTAGGAAAGTTCTGTTCTTTGCTCTGTGTGAGCAGAAAACAAACAGAACAGAATTAGACAGAATGCCTACATGTGTTTGTATGTGTGTGTATATATATATATATTAAATATTATACATGCCCTAGTGGTATAGTCGCTTATGTGTTGAGTTGCTAGCTTCAAGGTTATCGGTTCAAAGCACCAGCTACCCTCAGGGAGAAAAATTAGGCTTTACACTCCCATAAAGAGCTACAGTTTCGGAAAATCATAAGGGTAGTTCTACCATGTCCTATAGGTTCAATATGACTCAGAATCTACTTGATGGCAATGAATGAGTGTGTACATGAGGTGGGGGTGTGTGACTGTATGTGTGGGTATATGAGAGAATTAAGGTTTATTGTACTAACCTGGCCAATAAACACTGGTGGATAATTGAGGGCAGAGCGATAAATGGCTCGGCGAACCTTGCTTCTCTAGCTCTTAGGTGTCTTGCTTTCTGATTGTTGGGCCAGGGTGTCTTAGCCAGTTCCTTGCTTCATCTGGAAAAACTCACTTCTTGCAAGACATCCCTGAGGAGACGCCACATGGATCTACCCTGATGCAGCCCTGGGTGCTGGAACAGCGTGGAGACCTCTGCCAATGCTGAGATGCTTACAGGGTCTCTGCTTCAGCTCTCCTCCTGCAGTCAGCATCATTGAGTGTATTTTGTGAGATGGAGGAGAACATTGTGGATTAGTGAGAGACATATCGGCTAAGGTTGGACTTATGGGCTTAGACAGCACTGGATTGGGTTGCTTTCTTAATGTACATTTACCCTTTATATAATGCGCGCACACACACACACACACACACACACACACACGGGTTTCTGCGCATTTGTTTCCCTAGTTTACCCAGACTAAAACAGTGCATAAATATATGTATATAAATTTTAAAATCAGTAGCCACACTGATACCTTCCCTCAAAAACCAACAACAAGGGTTCATTCTTGTTTCCTCTTTCTTTTGCTACTCTAGAACTCCCTCTCTGACTCATTTATCCTTTGCCTCACCCCAATCATCTGAATGTCTTTCTCAACCTGTTCAGGTTCTGACATCACACATCAAACCACTTCCCAAACCACATACATGTTCTCCTTTTCCCAAATGCGCACGCCCCAAGCAGACTGTGCCCTTATGGGATTGCCCTGCCTACCTTCCTTCATCTTTGAGTCCCCACACCACCTTGACCAGGTACAATTCCCCTCTCACTCTCTGGGCTCAGAAACCCTATGCTGAGCCATAGTGAGTTCCCCTCCAAAAATGCACATGCACACATGCACACCATACATAGATGGCCCTACTTTTCTCTACTCCTCCTGGTGGCCAAGGAACTAAATTGTTTATCAAGGGCAGAAAACAGAAAAACAAGAGAAACCTGACTTGTCATTTTCATCTTTCACAAAGACTCAATCCCATTGTCTTCAGGCTTTCTTTGTTCTTGAACAGTTAGCCATCAGACACTGTGTTTCCTTTTAATTTACTATGTGTTTGCCTTTCCTGGCTTTGAATATTTTCTCATTGTCTTTGGATTTCAAAATTTGACTATAATGTACCTTCATATAATTTTACTTATATTAATGTTTCTTGGAATTTACTGAGCTTTGCATATCTATGGGTTGGTATCCATGGTAGTTACATAATTTCATGTCAACTTGTTAGACAGATTTTAGGGGTGGAGTCTAACCTATCAATCAGGTCATTGCCAAAGAGACTTCATGTGGGCATGGCCTTCTCTTGAGGATTCTGTGAACATTTATGTTCCTGCCTGGAAGACACATACTACCTCTGTTTTATCTTCCTGCTGACAAGTCATGTGGAGTTATGTTGATGGAGCCAGAGCCCTGGAGCTGAAGGAGCCACATGCAACCACATGCTAAGATGCTTCCACTACCATTTGATCCATAAGACTTTCCACTCATTGACCCGTGATCTTCCTGCATTTTGCATCATTGTATCTGTTGCATGAAATGGAAGAGGAACTTATACATAGGTTTTGGACATATAGGCTAATATCAGACTTATGGACTTGAACTGGACTGGGTTGGGATGTTTTCATAATATAGAATATAAAGTTCGATATAAAGTTCTCTCTTACATGCATATGAATTTGTTTCTCTAATCAACTCAGACTAATATCGTATCTTAATGGTTGTTAAATTCTCACTATTTTCAAATACTGTTTGCCCATTTTCTCCTTCCCTTTTCTGAGAATGCAGTCAAATGCGTACTAGACCCTTGACTATAACCCAGTATTTCTCTTTACACCCAGATTTGATATTTTCATTCTTTTTTTAATCATTTTATTGGGGGCTCATGCAATTTTTTTCCTTTTTTATACAGCTCTTTTTTTTTGGGGGGGGGTGGTAATCACTGCCCTGGTGGGAGTAGGAAGCCCAGCCTTGCTCCTGGAGAGCTGCTGCTGGATTTGAACCATCAATCCTGTGGGCTGTAGTCCCACACACACACTATGCCACCAGGGCTCAGCCTCATACAACTCTTATGAAAATCAATGCATAAATTGTATGCAGACCACATTTGCACATATATTGACATTATCATTCTCAAAACATTTCCTTTCTACTTAAGTCCTTAGTATTAGCACCTCATATTTCCTCTCCCTCCCCACTCTCTCGCCACCATGAACCCTTGATAACTTATAAATTATTATTTTGTCATATATTACAGTCTGATGTGCCCCTTCACCCACTTCCCCATTGTCTGTACCCCAGAGAGGAGTTTATATGTAGACTCTTATAATTGGTTTTCCCTTTCTACTTCACCTTCCCACCACCCTCCCAGTATCACCATTCTCACCACTGGTCCTGAAGGGATCATCTTTCCTGAAGCCCCCATGTTTCCGATTCCTATCTGTACAAGTGTACATTCCCTGGTCTAGCCAGATTTGTAAGGTAGAATTGGGATCATGATAGTGGAGGAGAGGAATTATTTAAGAACTAGAGGAGAGTTGCATATTTCATTGTTCCTACACCATACCCTGACTGACTCATCTTGACCCCACTACCGATGAGCTTTGGATCCCCAATCTGTACTTTCCCTCATTTACAATGATATAATTTTTAGTTCATTGATGCCTGATAACTGATCCCTTTGATACCTTATGATCATACAGGCTGGTGTGCTTCTACCATGTGGACTTTGTTGCTTCTGAGCTAGACAGCCAAGTGTTTACCTTCAAGTCTGTAAGACCCCAGACACTATATATTTTGATAACCATCAGTTTTTTTCATGCACTTTTGTTTATGCACACATTTGTCTTCAGAAATCATGTCAGGAAGATGAGCATCATGGAATGGCATGGATGGACATAGAAAGGCAATTTATTCGAACAAAGTGTTCTTGCATTGAGGAAGTAATTGAGTGGAGGTCCAATGCCCATCTGCTGTCTTAATACTAACCCCATAGGAATAGATATGTAGCTCTATTTCCCCATCATCAAATATAAATGTATTTGCACATCTTTATTTAGACCCCTACAAATGCCTTTTTTCCCCCAATGATTTTTATTGGGGGCTCTTACAGCTCTTATAACATTCAATATATCATTTGTATCAAACATACTTCTACACATATTGCCATATGCATTTCCAAATATTTTCTACTTGAGCCCTTGGGTATAAGCTCTTCTTCCCCCCCTTTTTTTAAAGAATCATTTTATTGGGGGCTCATACAACTCCCATCATGATCCATACATACATCATTTGTATGCAGGCCTCATTTGCACATTTATTCCCATCATCACTCTCAAAACATCCTCCCTCCACTTAGGCCCCCAGTACCAGCTTCCCATATTTCCCTTTCCCTCTCCTCTCCCCTCACCCAAGAACCCTTACTAATTTACAAATTGTTTACTTTTTCATATTGTACACTGTCCAAAATGTCCCTTCATCCAATTCCCTGTTGTCTATACCCCAGAGAGAAGGTTATATGTAGATCCCTGAAATTGGTTCTTCCTCTCTATTCCACCATCCCTCCACCCTCCCAGTATCACCACTCCCATCACTAGTCCTGAGGGATTATCTATCCTAAATTTCCCATGTTTCCAGCACCAGTGTACATCCCCTGGTCTAGCTGGATTTGTATAGTAGAATTGGGATCATGATAGTGGGTAGGAGGAAGCATTTGAGAACTAGAGGAAAGTTGCATATTTCATTGTTACTACACTGTACCTTAACTGGCTCATCTTCTCCCTGCAACACCTCTGTAAGAGGATGTTGCTTCACCTATTGATGGGCTTTGGGTCCCTAATCTGTACTCCCCCTCATTTATAATGATATAATTTTAGTTCTTTGATGCCTGGCACTGGTTCCCTTCAACATCTCACTTCTTTCCTCTATTTCCTTTTACTTTCTTCTTGTCCCACTATCATGCTCAGCCTTCATTTTGGTTTCAGTAATTTCTTTCTGTTACATTACTCTTGATCAATCTCTACCAGACCTCTCATACCCAACTTGTCACTGATTTTTGCATAACTTGTTTTTCTCTTATCCCTGAGTTGGTCAACACCACCTCCTTTACCCCACTTCCCCATCTCCCATGTCCCCCTGGAACCATAAGTTCCATTGTTTTCTCCTTCAGACTGTTCATGCGGCCTATCTTATCTAGTAGACTTACAAAAATGATAATATGTGCAAAAAAATCCCAAGACATCATAATATGAAGTGACTAAAGAAAAAACAATGACAACAACAACAACAAAGAAAACAATGTCCATAAAAATATATAAATAAGGCTGAGCCCCGGTGGCGTAGTGGTTGTGCGCGGGACTGCGGCCCACTGGGACGGAGGTTCAATTCCAGCAGTGGGGCTGGGTCTTCTACTCCCACCGCCGGAGAACAGTGATATATATATCTATATATCTATATATATATAGATATATATATATGTAGATGTAGATATATATATATATAATAAAAACTTGTAAATAGTTCAAGGTCTGTTCTTCGGCTTCCAGGAGTGCTCCCTGGTTGAGTCTGATGGGGTTCCACAACCTAGTCCCAAAGTATATCCTTGGCACCCCCTCGAGAACTCCATGCTCTACTCTTCCTGCATGCCCTCAGTGTGGTGGGGTCAGACAGGGTATAGTCCTGACCCTGCTTCTCCATTGTTGGCCCATAGGGCCTTGGGTCAGCAAGGGACGCTGAGTTTCATAGTGGGGCTGGTCCTTTGATCCTCTCTGTGCATTGGCTGTTCTGAATGGAGATATTGCTCTCAAGGATTGATGGGTCAGGACACACTCCACTCTCTTCCTCCCTCTTTATTTGTTCTCATGTGCTCTGATCAGACATGCCCCTGTCCCTGAGCTGAAGCTTCAGTGATGTCCTCCAAAGCAAACACCCCTGCGGGGAGAGGCAGCTTTCCATGGTTGGGATTGGGTTTGGGCCCTCTGACCCTTCCACTGACTCCCCACTCCATGTCATCACACTGCATTCAAGTTCTGGAACACCAGTTATTAGTTTGGTCCCTCTCTCCCTGTGGAGATATAAACAATAAGCTTCCCCTGCATTGGTTAGTACCCCACTCCCCCCAAGAATTTCTGCATGCAGCAGCTTTTACCCTATGCCCCTTTTGCATTTTTTAAGCTGATCTCAGTGGACTCATGTTGTGCATGTCCTTTTGCGCTTGACTTACTTCACTTAGCAAAATTTACTCCTGCTTTTCCCATGAGATGACAATGTGCTTCATGTGCTCCTCACTGCTTTTCAATGGTGAGTAGTACTCAATTGTACGTATGTACCACAGTTTTTTAATCCATTCCTCAGTTGATTGAAATATGGATTGTTTCCAACTCCTTGCAATTGTGAACTGTGCTGATGTCTGGTAGTTTTTTGTTTCTGGGCTCATCTAGGTATATGCCCCGTAAGGGGGGGGAGGGGTGGGTGTTTGCTGGTCATATGGTAGCTAAGTTTTCATCTGCTTTAGAAATCATCAAATCGATTTCCATAGAGGCTGTACGTACCTACAGGTCCACCAGCAGTGGATGAGAGTTCCTATCTCACTACAGCCCCTCCAACACTTGTTGTTTCCTGTTTTTTTTAATTGAACTATCTTTGAGGGTGTTAGGTGGTATCTCAGAATTGTTTTAATTTGCATTTATCTTATGGCTAATGACTGGGAACACTTTTTCATAGGTTTATTGGCCATTCGGATTTCTTCCCCTATGAAACTTCCATACAGACCTTTGTCTTTCCATGGGCAGTGAACTGTTCTTTAAATGTAAGTTTGCAAAGTACTGTAGATTTTAGCAATAAGGCCTTTGTCTGATGTGCCATTGTTAAAGATGTTTTCCCAGTCCATGGACTTTTTTTTATTACTCTCTTGGTAAATTCTTCTGATGTACACAGGTTTTTTATCTTCAGTATATTCCACTTATCAATTTGTGTCTCCTCTGTGTTTGTGTCCTTCCCTATTTCTGATAGTCTATGTATTCCCTGTGCCAAAGTTTTCAGGTTGGTCCCAATTCGCTCATTGATGGTCCTAATAGTTTGGGGTTTTACTTGGAGGTTTGTGATCCACCTTTAGCTTATTCTTGTGCATGGAGGGATGTAAAGGTCTTGCTTCATTTCTATACAGGTAGATATCCATTTTGTCCAGCACCACTTCTTGAAGAGTGCATCTGCTTCCCTTTTGATATTTTTGGGGCCCTTATCAAGGTCAGTTGTCTATATGCTGATGATTTTATTTCTGGATTTTCAGTTCATTCCTATTAGTATGAGTATCTATCATTATGCCAATACCATGCTTTTTGATCACTGTGGCTATATTATATGTGCTAAAGTCAGGTAAAGCAAACTCTCCCACTGTGTCCTTCTTGGGGACTTCTTTGCTAATTCAGGCTTCTTCCCTCTCCATATGAAGTTGGTAATCATTTTTTTTCCATTTCTTTGAAGAAAGATGAGGGCAATTGTAAAGAAGCGCATTAAACTTACACAGTCCCTTGGGTAGAACTGATATCTTTACTATATTGGGTCTTCTGATCCATGAGCATGGGATATACTTCCATTTGTGGAGGTCACTCTTGATTTCTTCTAATAGTGTTCTGTAATTTTCCTCATATTGTTCTTCTGTTCTGTTAGTGAGGTACATTCCTAGATATTTCGATTCCTAGATATTTTGTGTGTGGTTATTGTGAAGGTTACCACCTTTCTTATTTCCTCTTCTGTGGTCTTATCCGACGTGTACAGCAGTCTGATAGACTTCTGATTGTTGATCTTGTATCCTGCCACTATGTCTTACTCCTCTATTGCTTCCAGTACTCCCATTGTGGAGCTTTTGGAATTTTTCATATATAAAATCGTATCATCTGCAAATAATGATTAGTTCACTTCTTACTTCCCCCAGGTAAATAAATACCTTTGATGACTTTTCTTTGCCTTATTCTGTGAGCTAAAACCGCCAGTACAATATTAATTAAGTGTGGGGACAAGAGGTATCCTTGTCTGGTCCCCTTTTTCAGTGGGATTGTGTTCATCTTTTCTCCATTGACTACCACGTTGGCTATTGTTGTTGCTGTTTTTCATATATAGCTTGTATTATCTTGAGGAATTTTCCTTCCATTCCTTTTTTCTCAAGTGTCTTAAACAAGAATTGGTGTTGGATGTTGTCAAATGCTTTTTCCATGTGTATCAATATTATTATGTGGTTCTTATAGTTTTTCATATCAATGTGCAAATGATACTAATGGTATTATGAATCCCAGTTGATCATGGTAAGTCATTTTTGTTTTATATACTTTTGCATTCTATTGACCAAATTTTATTAACGATTTTTACATCAATGTTCATTAGGGATATTGGTCTGTAGTCCTCAATTCCTGTGGGATCCTTGCGTGGTTTTGATATCAGTGTTACACAAGCTTCAGAGAAGAAGTTTGAGAGTTTGTCATCTTTTTCTATGTTTTGGAAGAGTTTGTGTAGGATTGGTGTCAGTTCTTCCCTGAATGCTTCGTAGAATTCTCCTGTAAAGCCAACTGGTCCAGGGAATTTTTTTTGTTGGTAGTCCCCTTGATAACCTTGTCTATTTCTTCTATTGCTATGGGTCTGTTGAGATTCTTGACGTCCATTGAGGATAGTCTAGGGAGGGACTGTTTTTCCAAGAATTTGTCCATGTCATCCAAGTTGTTGAATTCATTGGAGTACTGTCCTTCATAGTACTCTGCTTTGTTCTTTTGATTTCATTAGGGTCAGTTGTAATGTCCCCTCTTTCATTCCTCAATCTTATTATTACAATTTTTCCCTCCTTTCTTTGGCTAAGTCTGCCAGCAGTTTGTCAATTTTGTTTATTCTTTCACAGAACCAACTTTTAGCAGCATTAATTTTTTCCATTGTCTTCTTATTGTCCCTCTCCTGAATCTCAGTCCTGATTTCTACTATTTCTTTTCTTTTGCTATTAGTAGGATTGTCCTGCTGACAATGCAGTAGTTGTTGTAAATTTTGTACCAGCATAACAGTTATGAGACACTCTTCCTTTTTCAGGTGTGCATGTATTACTGTGAAAATACCTCTGATAACTGTCTTTGTTGGGTCCCATAAGTTCTGATATATCGTGTTTTCATTCTCATTGGCTGCTAGAAATTTCACAATTTCATCTTTGATCTGGACCACTACACACTCCTTTTGCAATAGAGAGTTATTTATTCGCCAGTTATTTGCTCTTGTTTTCTTCATCTTCCTTTTGTTGATTTCTAGTCTATGGCACAATATACTTAAATTTATGAAGATTTGCCTCATGTCCCAGCATGTGGTCTATTTTCGAATATGTATCATGTGGGCTTGAAAAGAATGTGAATTTTTGTATTTGGATGAAAATCTCTGTAGATATCTATCAAGTCAAATTGTCTAATTGTGGTGTTTAGATCTGTCGACTCTTTGTTGAGTTTATTTCCCTGTGCTCTATTTTTCTCAGAGAGTGGTGTATTGAAGTCACCTACTATAATTGTTGAGACCGATATTTATTTTTTCATCTTTTGAAGTGTTTGGTTTATGTATTCAGCGGATCTCTCATTTGGAGAAATATATGTTTAAAATGCTTATCAGTTCATTATTTACCTTTCCCTTTAGCATTATATAGTGTCCCTCCTTATTTCTTTTCATAGTTTGCACTTTGAGGTCAATTTTATCAAGGATTAGGATCACTACCCTTGCTTTTTTTAATTGTTTTTTGCTTGGTATGCCTTTCTCCAGCCTTTGATCCTCAGCCTATGTTTTTCTGTAGTCTTGAGTTGTCACTTCTGTAGGCAATAGATTGATGGACTGTGTTTTCTAAGCCAGTCTGCTAGCCTCAGTCTTTTGATGTGTGAGTTCACTCCATTGATATTTAGGGTTATTATCTCCACCTGTGGAATATGTGATGTCATCTTATACCTTTTGTGTTGAATGCTTCCCTACCTCCCTTTCTTTTCAGTGTGTTGTGCATGTAAGGGTTGATCATTCTTGACTTCTTTCCAACCTTAAGCTAATCCTATCTTCTGGGCTATTTTCTCTTCGTCGCACTCTGGGTGAGGTTTATGTGGTGGTCCCTTATTTATGCTTGATGGGTGCTGCTCTTCTGCCCATACTGAATCATCAAGGCTCTTTTGTAGGGCCGGGTTTCTTTTAACCTATTCTTTGAGTTTTTCCTTGTCTCAGAAACTCTTACTTCTCCATCTATCCTGATAGATAATTTGGCTAGGTAGCATATTCTTGGGTTTACACTATTTTCCTTCAATTTTTGGAACATATTACTCCACTCTTTCCTCTTCTTTATAGTGTTTGCTGATAGATCTGAGCATATTCTTATTTGGAAGCTTTTATATATAATTACTTATTTTTCCCATGATTTTCTCTTTTTCCTCAAAGTTGGATAGTTTAACTATTATGTGCCTTGATGACTCCTTGGGATTCAGTGTAGCTGGTGTCCTCAATGGTTGCCTGGCTTTCCTTCATTAAGCTGGGGAACAGATGACTTCTTTGTTGTGTATTCTTCCATGAATCCAATTATTCTGATGTTGTTCCTCTCCATCGCATCATACATAAATCTCACATTTTCTTCAGTTTCTCTGATGATCTTATTAGATTTTAGTTCATGTTTGTTAAAGTCTGCTTGACTATCCTCTAGTCATTGGTGTGGTTTTCTGCTTCCTCCAGTCAATTTGCAAAGTCCATGAACCTGCTGTTGGTTTTTGTTTTCTTGTCCCTAAGTTCTTGTATTTCCCCTTTGTGTAGTGACTTTATCTCCTCTATCTTTTCATCCTTTTTCTGTATTATTTCCCTCTTATCCTGTATGACTCCAAGCAGCATTCTGAAATTTTTTTTTTCTGTGGCATATCAATGTCTGCTTCTTCTATGCACGTCAGTAGGTGTGGGACACCTTCTGTCATTGCCTTTTGTTTCTCCTGATTTTTTATTGAGGCTGTTGGGGCTGATTGCTGTTTGTGTTGCATTTTAGAGGAACCAGGAGCCATTTTCCAGGGAGTTGAAGAGCACTGGCTCTCTCTGGGAGATTCGTAGATTGTCTTCAAACTTCCTATGACTAATTTCACTGTGGACTTAGCCTACCACTTTAGCCTCCTGTAGGTTTACTGTTTCCCTAGTGAATAAGTATTCTGTTATTTGGAAGGCAAGTTGGATGGTCCTCTCAGGGATCACTGGTTGGATTGTTCTGGACCCACAAGGATAGTGCCGGACTGTGTGATCTCCCTAGAAGCTGTGATGGTGTAGCCTACAGCAGCTTGGGACACTGCAAGGGGTATGCAGGGGTGCTCGCTGCAAGGGAAGTGCCACAGAAGGCTAGTGGGTTACCTGCTTTTGTGTAGAGCACCATGAATGGTGGGCGTAATTGCCCTGATTAGGTAAATTGCTGTGGAGGTTGGGCAGTGGTTCCCACAGCAGCTTGAAACTTTGGCTAGTGTAAACTGAACTGCCTTAGGCCGGGTGAGGTACTAAGGCAGGCAGGAGGAAGTTCCCTCTGTCAGAGGAAAGATAAGAGCTCTCCCAGCCACACAGGCAGGAATTCCTCTGTAAGAAGTTGGGAGGAATATCCCCAGGTAGAGGGTGGGTGGACTTCTCCAGCCTCGGGCTATACTGCACTACACTCCAGATGGGTGTAGCAGGTATAATTGCCCTAGGCTAAGGGAAGTGGTCTGGAAGTCCACAATGGTATATGAGTCAAAATGGAAGCGACCAAGAAGAAAAAATCCCAAAGAACTAAACCCGTTGAAATTGTGGGGGCATAGAGAGAAGAGAGGAACCCAGAGTAATTCTACAGCAGAGCCATGGTCTCTGACTGCGCAACTGCAAGGATTTAATCCCTGTCCCATGCTGGCAATAAGCTGTGACTCTGTTGAGATAAGGTCCCTGTGCAAACTCCAATGGATCCAACTCTGGCTCCGGTGTTTGCAGAGAAAGCGACAGACAGTGACAAGGCTAGAGTCAAACTCCTGCTGGCCTTTACAGTGGTAAGCCAAACACCCCTTGCCCTTCAAAACCTTGTGGATCTATGTCTACTTATCTTTATGATGCTCTTCCTGTGATCTGGCAGTGTTGACTTTCCCTCTTAGTAACTCTCCTGGGCTGATTTCTGCAAAGTCCTCTGGTCTATGTTACTCAGCCATCTCGCTCTGAGCCAATATTTTTATTCTTTTTTCAAGTTTCCGTAGTCCTGCCTTCAAATTCACTAATCCTACTGTATTCAGGTGACTGTTAAATTTATTCAATAAAGTCTTCATTTCTGATACTAGTGTTTTTCATTTCTTGATTGTTTATTTGAATTTTTATAGATTCTAATTATCTGTATAAGTTCTCTCTTTTCAATCATTTTCCACCTTTCTACATGTGTTAGTCTGGGTAGACTAGAGAAACAAATTCATAGGCACGCATATGGATATAAGGGTAAGGTTTATATACAAGAGGAATGGAACATTGGGAAAGCATCCCAACCCGGTCCAATTCAAAGTCATAAGTCCAAGATTAGCCCATATTCCCAATATCAGTCTATAAAGTCTCCTTCCGACTCACAAAGTCACAGGGCAGTGGGTGCAGAGTCCTGGTGCTGGCAGAGGTTTCCCCATGGCTCCTCGCTTCCAGGGTACAGGGTCCATCAACAGCATCCAGTGGTGGTAGAAGCAACTCAGCACTGTCGGGTCTCCACATGGCTTCTCCAGCTTCAGACATCTGGTTCCATCAGGGTAAGGCCGTGTGGCTTCTCCTCCAGCTCCTTGGATGCTGCCATCGTATTTTGTCCGCAGTTCGTCATCTCAAAGATTGACTCCCAACAACTGAGGAGATGGCTTCTCATCTCCACCAGGTAAGTATCGCGAGATTTCCCAGAAGTCTCAGGAGAAAGCCATGCCCACACGGAAGCCTCATTGGCTACTCAATGGCTATCTCCAGATTAACAGGCTAGACTCCACCCCTACATCCCAATCATGAAATTGGAATCATGAATACATGACTGCCACACTATGTTTGACATATAGTAATTATTTTTAAATACTTGTCTGCTACAGTTGAATTATATGTGTTTTAGTCACCCCATAGAGGATAAATGAGCCCACATCCAAACTTTTATTCAAATATTAAGACTCATAGCACCACCCACATACTTGGGCACTATTATATGGCATTTACTTGCACAATGAATCTTTTCAGGGGGACCGTGGCAGCTTCTCATACAGGCCCAAAACTGATTTGAGAAAGAAAGCTGACTTTGGGGTCATTAAGATGTGGGGACAAGAGAATACATGGTTTGAATAGCCTGATAAAGCTATCAGAGAGGGTAACTCATCTTTCTTATAAGCTTGCTCAGATGTAGGGTAGAAGAGAAGATAAAATTGTGAGATTTGCAATATATCAATAGTCAAACATAAAAATAGAGTCAGATTCTTTATTATAATCTGAAAATCTGCTTCTATTGCTTCCTCTGCACCCTGATTGATCATATTTTCTACCTTTCACATATCTTGACATTTATTAATTTTAGACATTATACATATATATGTATATGTGGAGAATTTCATATATAGAGGGAGATAAATATAATTAAAAACAGGGAGTTAATGTTCTCCTCCAGAGAGGATTTTTCCATCCTCTGTTATGCAAACAAAGAGATAGAATCAATCCAACCAGGAACTAAATTGGATTTGACTCTAACACGAGTCAGTTGGCTCTGATCTCAGATGTTGGAGGGATTACATATGTCATGTATTTCTTACAAGATCCTCCTTTGAGTAGGCCATTGTAGCCCAAGAATCATGAGGCTGTGAGGTTCAGGACCTTTTAAGACATGTTCCATCTGAATTTTCACCTGTGAGCCTGGTGAGTCTTTGCATCGTTGGTCTTAAAAGTTCTGTTCTTCCAAAACTTTCTTATATGGATTTTGAACTTGGTTCCCTATCCTCCCTCTATAGTCTAGCAAAATATCTGGCAAATGTGTTTAAACTTGTTGCTATTGAGTCTATTTTAACTCATAGAAACGTCATGGGTTACAGTAGAACAGTCCTCCATTTGGTCTTCAGTGATTGATGTTTATAGACAGATTTTTAGGCCTTTCTTCCAAGGTACATCTATGTGAATTTGAACTAGCTTTTCTTGGTTTTTTTTAACTTCCAGATTTTCAGTTAGCAGCCTACTCAGGCATTTGTACTACCTACAAACTCCTGATAAATGATTTTATGGAGATGTTTATGTATTTCTTACAGGCTTTTTCCTCCGGTTGGACTTCATTGTACTTTGCCTCTAAAGAACTGTAAAATTGAATTTTGAAAGCCAGATCCATAGCACACTATAGATCCAGGCATCCAGTGCTGTTTGAAAAAAATTGAGCAGGACCTCGGCATTCCACTAATTTATTGACTGTCACATTAGACCTGTGGCTGACAGCTCTTTTGGTTTTTCTTTCCCTTATAACACCGGTTCTCAACCTGTGGGTTGCAACCTCTTTGGGGGTCAAAGGCACCTTTCACAGGGGTCACCCGATTCATAATAGTAGTAAAATTACATTTACAATTGCATTTATAATAACAAAAATAATTTTATGATTGGGAATCACCCCAACATGAACAACTGTATTAAAGGATCATGGCATTAGAAAGGTTGAGACCCACTGCCCTATGAGATTCCTATGCTTATAGGAGTCCAACACCTAGTTGGCACCAGACTCAGCAAAGAAACCCAAGAATGAAAAATGACCAGTGATCTCAATTCATCTAGAAAGGATTTTCTTCATCATTGAAATTTTAGTTTCATCACATCACCTTAGCTTCCATGAATTTTCAATGCTGCTAGATATGCTTTATGCAATTGATCCCATTTTTTTTAGTTATTGTAACATGAGAAAAGACTTGCTCTTGCCTACCTACTACATTTGATGCCAAAGTAGAGCCTGTTCCATTTTAGCTACTGCTATAAGATTATTCTTAGATATGAGATGGAGACATTTTTTTAAAAATAGTCAAAACAATAATTTGGCAATTTTTGTAACTCGTTGAATAATTCCAAAGGAATTTCCAAATGTTTTCCCATCCTGTTTTTTATTTCTGTCCAATTTAATCATGCTAGGGAATTAAAACTTTCCTTACATAGAGGTATCAGACTACTAACCTTAACAAGGTTGGCATTTCAAATTCATTACCACTTTAAAGGAAGAAAGATAAGGCTGTCTGCTTCAATAAGGATAGTCTTAGAAACCCTATATAGGGTTGCTTTAAGTGAGAGTCAACTTCATGGTAGTAAGTTTTACTTGTGTTTTGGCTCATTCAGAGATATTTGAATTTTAAGAACCTCATAGCTGAAACAATATTTAACCCAAGAAAATGACTCAATAGTGGTGCATCAATTATCTGAAATACCTTGAAGAAAAAAAATATGTTTTAGGATGCGATCTTATTAGGTACCACCAAATTGGTCTTGCCTCATAGCAACTCTATCTACAACATAAAAAAAAAAAAACTTGCACCATCCTCACAATAGATAGTATGATGGAGACGCTTGTTGAGCCACTGTATCAACTCATCTCCTCTACTTTGCCAAGTGTGAAGTCTTTTTCCAGGCACTGGTTCTTCCTAATAACATGTCCAAAGCACATGTGACAAAGTCTCACCATCCCCAGGTCTAAGGAGCATCTCTCCTAGATGGGTATTTCTTATTTTTGAGTTTTCATGGTATTGCTAGTGGGAAAAAGAGATCCTAAATTCAAATATAACTTAGAAAGATACCTTCATTAAGTTGTAAACATGGCAAAGACAAGACAAAGTCATATCATCTGGATAAGGAAGACCTTCAGCAGGAGACCACAATGACTTCCTAGGATTACAGAGATGCAGTCATTTAAATAGGACAGAGTACAAGAGAAACTGTCACAAAGAATGACTGGTAGCAGGTAAGCACATCACAGTTGCAGGTATGACTATAGAATCGGGGAAAGAGCTATGACTGGGATACTTATATTATTCAAAATAGAAAAGCTTACAAGATTGGTTCAGGGAACCCCACCCCCACCCCTGTAGCCATGATATGAGTTATGACCATGCAGACTCTTGTACTCCAAATTCAACTCAGAAAACACCCAGACAAGGGGCAGACTACCTCTTCCAAGGCTGGCTAGGGGAGTGGTGGCAACCCACTTTCAAACACCCTCTGTCTGAGAGAAAAACTTGTTAATGGTCAAAAAGAATTCAGTAGTCAACCTCAATCTAAGTAGAGACCAAAAAAATGTATTTAAGTGTTTCACCAAGCCCTAGCCTTTCACAAACCTAGTACTTAGAATTTAACTCTCATACAATTTTAAATATTCTTCACCAACACCATAGCTTAAATGCTGTTAAGTACAAGGTCAGCCATTTGAAACCACTCTGTGTTGGGCCTTCTGCTCTGGAAAAGAAGTAGAGTCTCAGAAATCCACAGAGATCGTTCTACCTTGGACTGCAGGGTCCCTAGGAGTCAGGATCAATGAGATGGCCATGACTTCGGTTTTGTTTCTGAATATTTGAGGTGATTGAAAATACAATGATTTACCTCAGGGACATTTAAACCCTAAAAATGACTTCTTCAATATTTAACATTTTCTCCACGTATCATGATGCTGCTTATTGGTCCAGTTGTGAGGATTTTTGTTTTATCTTGAATTGTGATCCACACTGATGGCTATAGTCTTTGATCTTCATCAGTGTTTCAAGTCCACTTAAGTTTCAACAAGGTTGCATCATCTGCATATTGCAAGGTGTTAACGAGCCTTCCTTCGATCCCGATGCCACATTCTTCTTCATGCCTTCCAAACTCCCAGCTAATTTGCTCGGCACACAGATTGAATAAGTGCGGTGAAAGGACACAACCCTGATGCACACCTTTCCTGCTCTGTTCAAACCACCGCCTCTTGATCCATTCACAGGTTCTGCATGAGCGCGATTAAGTGGTTTGGAATTGCTATGCTTCACATTACTGTCCATAATTTGTTACAATTCACAAAACCAAATGCCTTTAAAGTCAATGTTCATAGCAAGTAAACATCTTTTGGTTGTTTTCTTATCATCACTCTTTAAATATTTCTTGTTCAATAATTAGTTACATTTATTGTTCAGGCTGGTCTGAAAGAGACTGGATCTAGGGTAAGACAGAACTTTGGTGGTATAGTGTTTATACATTGGGCTAGTGACCAATGTCACAGTCAGCAGTGTAAAAACACCTCCCAATCCACAGGAGGAAAACAAGCCCTACTACTTCCATAAAGAGTTACAGCCTCAGAAACCCAGAGGCAACTCGTCCTACAGGGTCCTTATGAGGCATAATCAACTTGATGGCAATGCATGAGTGCTAAATTCATGTTGCTGGGGGAAAGTCTTCAACTTCTCTGAGCTTCTGCCTTCCTTCTGTAAAATGAAGGAAACAATGGCAGTTTTCTCCGACTGTGTGAAAATTATGTAATATACAAACAGAATATTAATGATTGCTTATTATTTTCCTACTTGGGTCCTCAGATTACCCCTTTTCAAAATTGGAATGATGTCGACTTTACAGAACTGCTTGATTTTATGGATAAATATGACCATGTAGATGAAAGGAACTTTCAAGTGTAAATTCTGTACAAAAAAGACCCTGGGGATTCCTATCTGTGATGGCTCTTTCACTGACGCACCCTCGAAGGTCCTACAACCGTACTGACAGCCAAAGACCTCTCTATGGCAGAGGTCACCTGCCACTCAAGTGACACTACCTCAGACAGCTTGCTGTACATTGTCTAGTTCTCCCTCCTTAACTACTGCCCAGAATGAGATTAAAACAGCTGAAACCAGTTTAGGCACCATATGGATATCTTGATCATCATTTAGCTCTTACGTGTCTCATATGTATTAACCACTCAGCCTCTGTTTTTTTAAACATGATATATGAAATTGTATGTAATTCTTACTGTGCCTCTGGAGCTGGGTTAGAATTTTGCTCATGCAAAAAGCATGATCTCATTGTTTGCAAAACTAGTGATGTCAAAGTCAGTTCTTGGAGGCCCAAGTGTGGCTACTCCTCTCCTTTCACAGTGAAATAAAATTCTCCTGTCAACCTGGGCCCCTTGATTTTTGGTTGTGTCAATTTGTTCCAACTAGAAACTGAAGTTTTCAGCAACAATTCTAGTTTTTCAATTTTCCATGCCTACCAACACTTCGTCTCTCCTACTTTGACCTTTTGTTAGAAGACATCACAGGAGAAGGACATCATGCTTGATAGAGTAGTAGAGCAGCAAAAAAGAGGAAGATCTTCAACAAGCAGCATTGACACTGTGGCTGCATCAATGGGCTGAAACATAAGAATAATTGTGAGTCCAGGCAGTGTTTCATTCTGTGGTACATAAGGTCACTAAGTCTGAACCAACTCGATGGCCTTTAAGAACAGAAACGATGTGGATTTTTTTTATGTCAATACCATCCTAAATTCAAGTCATCCTCAAAAGGCTGCCCAGTGCCATCTCCTAAGGGAAATTTCTGAGCTAACCAAATTGTATGATCAACACAGCCTCAGGACACATACTGTCTGCTGTTGTCATCTATCTCTTCTCTAGACTATGTCTACCCACCTTCATAGATTATCTCAGTGGTCATAGTGGTAGGTGTCACACTCACTAGGGTTGGGCTCTCACCTCTGAAATTTATTCAGTGTATAACTTTAATCAAGTCCCCTAAATTATTTTTTATTTTGATTAATCATTTTATTGGGGGCTCTTACAACAATCAATTATATCAAGCACATCAGTACATATGTTGCCATCATCATTTTCAAGACATTTTCTTTGTACTTGAACCATTGGTATCAGTTGCTCTTTTTTCCCACCCCTCCCCCACCTTCCATCATTGTAAATATCGAGCATATTTTTTCATATGTTGTCATCGTTATTCTCTAAACATTTATATTCTATTTGAGCTCTTGATATCGGCTGTTCATTTTACCCTTCTTCCCCACCTCACACCCCTGGGACACCTTGATAAATTATAATTATTTTCAAGTCTTACACTAACTACTGCTTTCCTTCCCCCTTGTTTTTTTTCTCCCTCTGATCACCACCCTATCCCTACCCTCCTGGTATCACTATGCCCATTTCTATTCATTCCTGAGGAGGTTATCTGACCTGGATTTCATGTGCCCTGAGCTCTTATCTGTCCCTGTATATACACTCCTTCCTAGCCTACAGTGAAAGGCAGGATTGGGGTCATGATAGTGGGGGCTGAGAAATCCTCAAGGAACCAGAGGAGTATTGTGTGCTTCATCAGAGAAATACTTCACCCAGCTTGACTCATCCTTCTTTGCAACCCTTGTGTGAGGAGATGTCCTATTATCTACAGATAAGTTTGGTGTCTCTAATCCAACCCCCCTCATTCTCAACAATATGTTTTTTTGTTTGTTGGTTTGGTTGTTTGTGGTCTTCTGATACCTGTTACCTGATCCCATCAACACTTCATAATTCCATAGACTGGTGTGCTTCATCCATGTGGGCTCCTCTGCTAGGTGGCTATTTGCTTAACTTCAAGCCTTTAAGACCCCAGATGCTATATCTTTTGATAGCTGAGAACCATCAACTTTCTTCACCACATTTCCTTGTGTACCCATTTTGTCTTCAGCGATCGTGCCAGGAGGGTGAGCATTACAGAATGCTAGGTTGTTATAACAAAGTTTTCTTGCATTGAGGGAGAGCTTGAGCAGAGGCCCAAAGTCTGTCCATTTCCTCTTTGTACTGCTATATAAATATGTGTACTTATAACAATACCTCGATTCTTATGAATTAAAGTATTTACATAAGTGCACACGAATGTTTATTCCCCTATCCTTATCTTTTCTTCATAGATCTTTCCTCTGTTTCCTTTCCTCTTCCTTCCTGCCCATCATCATATTCACCTTCCTCTGCCTCTTAGGAGTTCTTCTCAGCTAGATTGCTGCTGTCCCAGCACCCCCAGGATAGCTACATCCTCCTCATTGTTGATTGTAATTCCCTCATTGTCCCCCTATCTATGGTGCTATTTGCTCGCTGCTCTCTTCCCCCATCTTCTTCTCAGTATGTCCCTCTGGAATCTTAGGTTCCCTTGCTTTCTCCTCAGATTTGCTTCACATGCCTATCTTACATACATAGGCAAACCAACAATAAAGTAGACAATAAAAAATAAAACAAAAATTGAATAAAAATAGAAATATATAAAGAAAAATAATAATAACTAGCAAAAAAATGAAAAAGCATAGACAATTCCAGTTCTGCCTGCTGACCTTTGTGACTATTTTCCCACTGGCCCTGGAATGTTCTGGAAACTGTCCCTCCTAGCCTGAAGTTTATTTTGGGGGCTCTTCAGGGGCTTTGTCAAGTTCCTTAATTTCCCTGTACCCATTTTCCTTACTGCCAAAATTGGGTGATAATGTAACAATCTACTTGTCAGGACTGTTGTACACAACTATTATTATATGCCTCACTTTGCAGCTGTCGTTCTGAATTGGCCACAAGATATCTCTCTCCTAGAGCTCACTCACTGACTCCTATGGACTACCTGTGAATTCCCAAGACTGCAACTGCTTATGGGAGTCGAGAGCCCAGCCTTTCTCTTACGGAGCTGATGATGGTTTTGACCTACTGACCATGCCCATGACAGCCCAACACATAACCACTACACCAGAAAGACTCCCTCTCTCTCTCTCAGCACTCTGAAGTCTTCCCCAGCTCCCAGGCAGCAGAGGGCGCAGTTTCAACGAAGCTGGAGGTAAGAGCCCTAGAGAGCTATTGAAAGCACTGGATGGCTGCAAAGGAGCCAATGGTCACACAGATGCCCAGGCCTCTCTCTCTCTCTCTGCATGCACAGTGCGTTGGGACTTCCTGGCCAGTGCCGCTGTTCTTTCATGGCTAGTAGGGCATCAGGCCAGCACCAGTCCTTCCCCACCTCTGCTTCCCAGCCTGGGAGAGCATGAATAAATTAGGCTATTCTTAGTAGGGCCTGAAAAGGATCCCTTTTTGTCTAATCAGAAAGAAAAAGTGTTGTCAGTATCTATTTCCCAAACCCAAACAGTACAGTTGTGTGGATTGAGCAGTTTTGCACCCCAGTGGGGCCTCACCAGCCTGGGATGCTGGACGCTCCTAGGATACAGGGCCCAAAGAGACTTGATAGGAATGAACCAGATAGTAAACTGTGGAAGAAAAAGCAAATCAATGGGGGAGTGCTGGCAGGAAGAAACAAATCTCTGCCCTTCTCTAGCTGAGACCTAACCACCCTCACTCTTGCTGCACCTCTGAAGCATCCAAAAGAGGTCCCAGGCCTCAGGGCTTCCAGTGGCTCCCACAATCCTCAGAAGTCCTGTGGACAGAACTGGTGCTCTGTCATTTCAGGCTGTCCTGCTCACTTAGGCATCCTTCACGAGGCCCACATCTAGCCTCCTTCATGTTCCTCACACCACTGATCTCCCTGTTCTAGGGGCTTCAAGGTTTCTGCACTTCCAATTTCAGTTTACCTGACTACCTACCTGCAACTGAGCTCTTTTCCCTCACTCTATTTCCCAGCTGTTTATCCAATATGTAATTGTTACCCCTTTTTTACTGTCTACACCTGATTCAAGTGTCAGCTGCACCAAAACAGGGACTATGTTGGCCTTGTTCACTGTTGTGCTCCAGGCATCTCAGTAGACTATCAACAGATACTAATCTAGTGAATGAATATTCTGGGGTCATTCTTGTGGCTAGTGGGTCATTGGTTGATTGGTGAGATGATCAAAAGCCTTATCTCCCATGACCACCTAAAGAGAAATTCATTAGTTGGTATATGTGCCTACGATGTCTATGGGATCCTTTAACAGGGCTCCAGCCTGAGTGAAACTGTGATCTAAGCAAGTCCAAAATCTCAGACCTTGGGAATTTTCTAGCACTAGATGCTCAGAAATCTGTGTGTGAGCATATTGCCATTTTATTGATATTTTATTGAGTTGTTAGGGTCTGCTCTTGGCAAATTAATAAAAATGAATAATACAGATCAAGTACAAAATTTGTAATTCAGAAAGGTAACATCCTGAATTGGGCGGTAACTTTGCCCCCTAAGCATTAGTTTATTTCCTTGAAATCTAAAAGAATCAGATATTACTTAGTAGTCAAACTGCCGTGCTAATACAAATGAAAATGAACTGTTCTCTGCTTTATTCAGTATTTGGCAAAATTGAAAGCTGTCATTGTCTATTAGGTATTACCTGTGGTTCTATGGAAAGCAGAATGAAGCACTGTCCAGTCTGGCATTATCCTTACATTCATGGCTATGCTTGAGCCCTTGCAGATATTGTGTCCATCCATCTCTTTAAGGCTCTTCCAGTTTTTCATTGATTCTCTACTTTGCCAAGCTTGAAATCCTTCTCCATGATTGGTCTCTCAAAGCACATGAAAAAAATGTCTCGCCATCCTACCTTCTAAAGGGTGTTTCCAGCAGTACTTCTTCCAAAATGGAATTGTTCCTTCTTCTGGAACTCCATGGTATGTATCTTCAATATGCTTCACCAGCATCATAATTCAAATGCATCAATTTTTCTCCAATCTTCCTTACTCACTGTCTAGCTTTCATATGTACTCTAGACAACTGAAAATATCATGGCTTGAGTCAGGGATGTCTTAGTCCTTAAAGTGACACCTTTAGTTTTTGACACTTTCAAGCGACTTTTTGCAGCAGATTTACCCAATGCAATACATCATTTTATTTCTTTCTTCATTTTTATTGGGAGTTCTTCCAGATGCTATAGCAACTGACAACTGCAATTAGATAAAGCATGATTGTACAATTGCTGCTGCTATCATTTTGATAACAATCCCTTTGTTCTTGCACTTTGATATCAGCTCCCCTTTATCCCTACCCTACCACCAACTCTTTAAAGTATATTAAATATTATTATTGTCGTTGTTATTCCTTTTTCTCCATACCTTCACCAACCAATGAATCCATTCACCTGCCATTCAGCTATTCATTCCCATCAAGTGAGATTATATAGTCATCATTGCTATCAATGATAGCACCTTCCTCCATTTTCTTTCTGTATCCTCAGGTATTCAGTACTTCCTTGAGGACTTATATATCTTCTATTTCATGCACCAAGCAATCTTAATTATATCCCTTAAGGACTTATATATCTTTATTTCATGCACCAAGCAATCTTAACTATGTAAGCAAATATGCAGGTCTAACAGGATTAATTAAACTAAGACTATAGTAATAGGGGGAGGGGTTAGTGTTAACAAACCTTGGGACAAGGGAACAACAAGTGATCCAAAATCAGTAGTGAGGACAGTGTAGGAGGCCTGGTAAGAACTGATCAAGGGCAATGTAATCAAGAGGAATTACTGAAATTTATATAAAAGTCTAAATAAACACATGATGATAGCTACAAACGTACTTGACACATGGATGGATGGATGGATGGATGGATGGATGGATGGATGGATGGATTTGTGATAAGAATTGCATAAGCCCCAAATAAAATGACAAACAAAAAAACATACCCAGGGCTCAATAGAAAGTAAATATTTAGAAGATAATGATGGCAACACATGTACAAATATGCTTGGTATTATTTATTGTTATCAGACCCCCGAATAAAATAACCTTTTAATAAAATAAAAAGACAATAGGCAGAGACTATAGCTCAGGGAGGGATACATCTGAACAGCACACACAGAAGCAAATGAAAATGAAGGGAGAGTGGAGCACATTCAGGCCCACCAAGGATAATATTCCTGCTCAGATCAGTCAATGCAAAGAAAGGACCATAGGTCTGGCCCCATCAAGAGCCACGCCATCCCTCACTGACCCATAGAATTGCGGGGGACAACCCTGGAGACACAGTGAGGGAATTGTGTCTGATATGATCCCACCAGACTGAGGCAGGAAAAGAGAGTGAAACAGAACAGCAACGGGAGTAGAGCAATGAAATCCCTGGGGAATACCAAAAATAGACTGTAGGACCAGAGCATGGCACCACATCAGACTCAACTGAAATATATTTCTACAGGATAACAAACAGACTTTGAACTATCTACAGCATTTCCTTTTTTGGTCATTGATTTTTTGTGGTTGCTATTGTTTTGTTTTCTTTTGCTCTTTGTTTTGGTCTGCCTTGTTTTTGTGCTTATTATTGTCTCTGAGTGTCTATCTAGATAAGATAGACAGGATCAACAATCCAGAGAAGAAAACAACTGGACCAGTGGTTCCAGGGGAACACAGTAGAAGGGGAGGTAGGGAAAAGGAAGTGGGTGTTAATAAACCCAAGGACAAGGAAACAACAAGTGATCTAAAAGCAATGGTGAGGAGGGTGGTGGGTGCCTGGTAAGATTTGATCAAGAGCAGTGTAACCAAAAGGAATTACAGAAACCCAATGAAGACTAGACATGACAGTGGGATGAGAGGAAAGAACTAGGAGATAACAGGCATTTACAGAAGTCTAAATACAGGCATGCACATATGTAGCTATATTTATTTATGATGATATGGAAATAGATCTATGTACATATATTTATAGGCTTAATATTAAAGATATTAGGCTTCTACTTAAGAACTCCCTTAACATAAGGACACTTAGATCTAATAACCTGGCATTCCATGATGCTCACACTCCTGACAGGACCACTGAAGACAAAGCGGGTGCATAATCAAATGTGGTGAAGAAAGTTGATGGTGCTTGACTATCAAAAGATATAGCATCTTGGGTCTTAAAGGCTTAAAGATAAACAAGTGGCCAGCTAGCTGAGAAATAACAAAGCCCACATGGAAGAAGCATACCAGCTTGTGTGACCATGATGTGTCCATGGGGTCAAGGATCAGACGTCAAAGAACATTGATCATTGCGAATGAAAGGGAGTGCAGAGTGGAGACCCAAAGCCCATCTGTAGACAATTGGACATACCCTTACAGAAGGGTAGTAGGGAGGAGACGAGCTAGTCAGAATGCAGTATAGCACCAATGAAACATACAGCTTTCCTCTAGTTCTTTAATATTTCCTCCTTCCCACCCACTACCATGACCCCAATTCCACCTTACAAATCCAACTAGACCACAGCATGTACAGATAAGAGATGGGAATGCAAGAACAGATAAACTCCTCAGCACCAATATTGAGAATGGGGATACCAGGTGGGAAAAAGGGGGTATCAATCACAATGATCTACAAATAACCTCCTCTCAGGGGGATGGACAACAGAAAAGTGGATGAAGGGAGACATGGGTCAGTGTAAGACATGAAAAAATAATAATAATTCATTAATGATCAAGGGTTCAAGAGGAAGGGATGGTGAAGGAGAGGGGAGATAAATGAGGAGCTGATGATACCAAGGGCTCAAGAAGAAAGAAAATGTTTTGAAAATGACGATGACAACAAATATACAAATGTGTTTGAGACAATGGGTAGATGTATGTATTGTGATGAATTGTAAGAGCCCCCAATAAAATGACTTTGAAAATTAAACACAAAAAATGAAAGAAGGAGGAAATATTAAAGCAATAAAGGATAGTTATATGTCTCAATAGTGCTATACTGCACTGTGCACCATCCTTCCGTGTGGCCCTTCTGTGAGGGACTGTCCAATTATCTTACAGGTGGTTTGGGGTCTCCATTTTGCCTATACTCCTTCACATCAATTTGGTTGCTTGCTTTGACTTCTGCTACCTGTTTCCATCTACACCTCATGATCACACAGGCTTACATGCTTCTTCCATGTGGGCTTTATTGCTTCCCTGCTAGATGGCTGCTTTTTTAACTTCAAGCCTTTAAGACCCGGATACTGTTTGTCTTCAGCAGTCGTGTTGGGAAGGTGAGTATCATACACTGCCACATTATTAGAACAAATCATTACTGTACTGAGTAAGGTTAAAGTAGAGACCCAAAGTCTATCTGCTTCCTTGTAGTAGTTGCATTTTTACATACATATACACCTATCTTTATATATTTACACATTTACATATCTATATTATACCTATTCATATAATTTTACTTTCTTGTTCTTTCCTCTATTTTTTTTCTTTCCTTCTCCTGCACTATCATGTTTCCCCATCATTCACCTCTCAGTAATACCTCTCAGATACATTTCTATTGATCAAATATGACCAGGAACTCTTCCCCCTCTTCACCATCACTTTTAGATCCCTTGCTATTCCCCTGTCCCTGTCATTATTGGCTCATCACTCCTCTCTTCACCCCTTCTCCTCTCCCATGCTCCCCACCCCCAACCTTCAGTCCCATTGCCATCTCCTGAGGTTAATTTATCCTTCCTATCTTATAGACCTCAAAAGAGAAAGAAAAAGAGAGTCCATGCAAATAGTTCCATTTCTAACTAGTGTTCTAATCCAGAGTAGATGAATAGCCCTCCATTAAATAGTGTCGGGCCCTGACAAAATCCATAGATCCTTTTCCCTTTTTCTTTCAAGGATCCATCTCCCAAGACCCACTTACCCAATATCACTTATATACCCTTTTCATCCTCAGCAACCGTGTCCAAGTGGTGTGCCTTCTACAAGACCCCATTGTTCTCCACACAGGCAAGGCTGTAGCAGTCTTATGAATCTCCCCCAATGAGTTCAGATCAGGCAGATGCCAAGTGCTGCCCCCAGGCAGTTGTCAGCTATTGGAATTCCTCAGGGACTTTGTGTCTTTACTCGCATTGCTGGTGTGTTGCTACACTCTCTTGGTTTTCCTCCATCTGTCCTGGTCTTGCTCTTCACATTCCCTGGGCTCTCTCTTCAGTGTTGGCCCCTGTCTTCTAGGGAGAGGACTTCCTGTCTCAAGCTGGGGCTGGTCCTGCATCCTCTCTATGGACAAACTGCTTGGAACAGGGATGTTGCCTTCAAGCCTTGCTGCACTTGGATGAGGTCTACTCTCTCTCTTTCCCTTTCCTGTGGAGACATCTGCAATATCCCTTTGAGTGAATTACAGCCCTGTTCCCCTGTTGCCATCTTTTTTCTTCCCCATCCCTCTGGGAGCGATAAAGGCTATAAGGGGCAGAGAGAGATGTCTTTCTACACCGTTGCTATTCTGAATCTTTTACATTTTTCTTTTATAATGATGCATGCATCATCATGCCTGAGCCTCTGAAGCTCAGCCCGGGAGCTGTGTGATATGTACATTTTCCCCTGTGCCCATTCTGTTGTTTGAACTTACCTCAGTGGACTTAAGTTGTCCTTTCAGCCTTTGCCAAACATAACATCCTCCCACTCCTTCTGCAAGATAAATCACCTTGTCATTTCTTCACATTTTTAGGGATGTGTAGTACTCCATTGTGTATATATACCAGAGTTTTTTAACCCATTTATCTATTGATGAAAATTTACGCTGTTCCAATTCTTTGCAATTGTGAGCTGTGTCCCAATAACACCAGAGCTCAGTTGTTTGGCCGTGGCTTATTTCTTACTTCTTCTAGGTATATGCCCAGTAGTGGGATTGCTAGGTC
The DNA here is from genome assembly GCA_004026705.1 of Nesogale talazaci. Lineage (NCBI taxonomy): Eukaryota > Metazoa > Chordata > Mammalia > Afrosoricida > Tenrecidae > Nesogale > Nesogale talazaci. The sequence goes on from PVJH01007643.1 coordinate 28,946, forward strand.
ATAAGTAATTCAATTTCAATCTGCTTTAGGTATTGCCAAGTTGTTTTCCACAGTGGGTGTGTGCATTTGTATATCTACAAGACCACCAGCAGTGAATGAGACATCCTATCTCACCACACATACCCCCAAACATTTGCTGGTTTCTGTTTCCTTGAATTGGGCACATTTTGTGGGTATTAGGTGTATCTCATGGTTCTTTTCATTTGCATTCCCTGGTTGGCTAATGATTGGCAGTATTTTCTGATATGTTCATTGGCCATTTGGATTCCTTCCTTTATGAATCTTCTGTTCAAGTCTTTTCCCCACCTCTTCAGTGAGCTGCTTTGTTTTTCTCCTTATTGTAAAGTTGCAGGGTTCTGTAGATTTTAGATATAAGACCTTTGTTTGTTCTTTACATTTGTTGAATTCTACTTGGTTATCATCAAGGTCACTGATACAATTCTAGTTTGATAGTAAGGTCTTTCACTGTTTGCTCTGCTACTGCTGCATTTCCCCTTAATTCGTGTATTTCCCTTCGGTTAGCAGACTCTCTCCTCTGCTTTTTCACCTTTCTTCTGCATTGCTTCCCTCATATTATGTATGCCTCTAAGAGCATACTGAGGATTTCTGTTGCGGTTCAAAGTCTGCCTCTTCTGTACTCCTCACTAGGTTCAGGTCCTCCTCAGACATTGCATTTTGTTTCTCTTGCTTTCTCATAGTGCCTATTAATGTGGGCTATTGTCTGCATGGCATTTTGGTGGAGCCTGGTGTCACATTCTTGGGAGTTCGGGAATTATTTTTTATATGCTAGTAGAGATGTGTCTTTATGTCCCTGGGGCTGACTCTCCAATAAGAATGATTCTAAGGCCTTCATGGAGCCCACTGCACTGTGGCATCATGCTGCATCTCTCTCACTGGAGTCTTGCTCGCTTCTTAGGCAGCTGGGATTTTTATTTGGCAGGCCCTCTCAGAAAGCATGGGTGGGTGGTCTCAGGAAGTGGGGTTGGCACTGGGGCAGGCTGTTTACATGGGAAGCATGAGGTAAGGGCCCCAGAGCACATGCGACACAGGGTGTCAGCATAAAAAACCTGCATGGTGCCAGTGTGCCAGTGGGGAGGGGGAGATGAGGAAGAGAGACCTGCAAGGTCCTGGGCTATGGGCCACTGGCAGCAAGAGCGGCAGGGGAAGGCAGAGCTGCAAGCCTTGAAGTGGTGTCTGTGGGCAGTGGGTAGAGCCACAGGCCTTGAAGTGACAGTGGAAGCCACAAAGGATGGCTGCAGGATGAGCAATGCTATGGGCCATGAAGCACTGCTGGTGGGAGACAGATCCACGGGCTGCTCTGAAGTGAGTGGGTAGCGTAAGTGGATGTGGCCCAGGGACCAGGTTTCATGCTGCTGCAGTTCAACTGAGCTCACAGGAGGAACAGAGTGGGGCAACACTGGCCCCACTGCCTGTCCCGGACCCCCCATTTAGCTCCCTATCCCCAAACCAGCAATCGCCCAGGGATCTTCTGATGAAGTTACTTTTACCTCATGGACATCTTCCTGGAAGTCCTCATTTTATTTCTTGACTACTGTTCCATGACCACAGATTGTGGCACAATTAATTTCTTTTTAGTTAATTCAAGCAAAATATTGACAACTTTAGTATTTTCCGTTTATCATTGTTATTTATTGGTCCAGTTTTGAGGATTTTTTATCTTGAGTTGTGATCCACATTGATGGCTACAGTTTTTGATCTTCATCAGTGTTTCAAGTCCACTTAAGTTTCAACAAGGTTGCATCGTCTGCATATTGCAAGAGCCTTCCTTCAATCCCAATGCCACATTCTTCTTCATGCTTTCCAAACTCCCAGCTTATTCACTCGGCACACAGATTGAATAAGTGTGGTGAAAGGACACAACCCTGATGCAACCCTGATGCTCTGTTCAAACCACCGCCTCTTGATCCATTCGCAGGTTCTGCATGAGTGCGATTAAGTCGTGTGCAATTGCTATGCTTCACGTGGCTACCCAGTGCATGTTCTGATCCTCACACATCCTATAGGGAATGCCTCCCTATAGTCAACAGAACATAGCTATCTTTCTGATATTTTACACTGTCAGCCACAATTCACCTGACTCAGTAATGATATCTCTAATTCCACATGCTCTTCTGAATCCAGCTTGAGATTCTGGAATTTGCTACTTACTGCTGCAAGCCTTTTAAAATTAACTTCAACAAAATTGGCTTGCATGTGATATTAATGATATTGTTAGATAATTTCCTCATTCTGTTGAATCATCTTTCTTTAGAATAGACAAATATGAATCTCTTTTAGCCAGTTGGCCAAATAGCTGTCTTCCAAACAAATTTCCTGAATCTATTCAGGGAATAATTGTTTTGAAATAGCTCCCCTAAAGTCACTAATCATTGATTTTATTGATTTTATTATTATTTCTCTGAAAATACCAAACTCAACCATCAGAAAACAAGAGTTAATTTTTTTTGTCACTGGGCCAGAGAAAATTTTCCCTGTGCGCTTGGTATAGAAATTGTTAAAAATGTATATTATCACACTCCTATGTTCTCCAGTTCTTTTGTTGTAAGTTTGTAATGATGTCATTTTTACACATTACAGTTTTTATAGATTGTGATGGAATTAATAATATTCATAATTTTCATTAAGAAGGGGCTTTAAAAAGTTTATAGACAAGAGGAATTAAAAGGCAGTGAATGGAATTTTTTTTTCAAGAATCCTTCAAAACTCCTTGTATTTTTAAAGTAGGCATAACATTTTGAATTTTCTCATTTCCCTTTACTCCACAGGCACTTGTTTGCTCTGTGATGCAGTCAGGTACCTTGCTCTTATCAAGCTGACACCTACTTTAGAGAGCAGAAAATAAACAGAGGAGTAATAATTACCATATACACTCGTGTACAACCCGAGTTTTCAGCACATTGTTCACGCAGTTTCTGTGGTAAAAGAGCTGACTTGGCTGATTTTCATGTTGGTTTACACTTGAGTCTATGTAGTACTATGAAAGAAATAAGCAGTGATGTGACAGAGGATGAAGAGGAGAGAGACCTCTATGATTGGGCTGGGACTCACAGATGAAGACGGATGAAGGGCAGAGCCTGAGGGGAGTCAACACACTTGCTCCTGAATTTCACACTGACATATTTGGATCTTAAGGCATTGTACAACACAAAAAAGAGAATCCTGCTGGGCCCACTCTATAAGACCCAACCCAATCCAAGCGTATTCTGTTTGTAGGTCCACATGTTTCCTTCAAGACAAACGTTCTTCACCTCGGCTACCTCCCCTTTGATTTTTACTGCTACCAATCTGAGAAATTTTAAATTGGAGGAAAGGGCCTAGGAACGAGGTTGTTTAAGGACAAGGAAATGAGCCACTTGCTGTGATGGATGTTCTCGAAAAGTAGTTTATTTTTTTCACGGGTGGGTCACTGGGCTTGAGGACAAAGGCATTTTGGCTCCCTATCAAATATTAACAGAGGCTAACTGTTTTTCAGCATTTCTTCTTTGGCCCCACCTACCACGGGCACACTTGTTGACCAGCACCTCTCCCTATGCATGATAGAAATTCATCAGGTTCAAGGGTTCCCTGGGATCCCTTTCCCTAGACAAAGTGGAGATTTATTATACAGGGTTATGGGCTCTACTCACATGAGCCTCACACTATCCCTTCTCCACTCCCTCACCTCCAAACAATAACCCCCTCCAAAGACATTTTCCCTTTGCTTGTGGTGCTGATGAATTGTAAATGAGAAAGTCAACAGCACCTGTTCCTCAGGAGAAAAAGAAGACTATCTGCTCCCATCAAATTCTGCAGCCTAGGCCTGATCCCCGGTGGCGTAGTGGTTGTGTGCGGAACTGCAACCCACAGGGTTGGCAGTTCAAATCTAACAGCAGCTCTCCAGGAGCAAGGCTGGGCTTCCTACTCCCACCAAGGCAGTGATGTCCCCCCCCCCAAAAAAAATGTCTGCAGCCTTGGAAACCTTACAGAGAGTTGCTGCGAGTCAGAATGCACTTTTTGTGCCTCATGCCACTATACGATGCAGCAGTCTAAATGCGCTCAGGCAATGTGGTAGGCAGGTCGGTAGGCAAGGGCTCTCACAGGGTGGCAGAGGGGCCACTGAGAGTTCCAATTCACTGGAATCCTGCTCTTGCCAAATGTTGTCATCATTAGCTGCTTAGCAGACAAGAGAACGCTTCCCAGAGCAGACAAGAAAGCAGGCATCACCAATGAGTGATATAAGAGATGTATTTGGCAATGTGACTGGACTTCTGCAGCAGCTGTCTGATGATAGGAATTTAAGTTTGCTATTCTGGAGGGGGGGCAACATTTCTAATCTCCGTGATCATGTTTATTCTGTTATCATGTAAACAAATCAATTGCCATGAGTGGACTCCAACCCACAGCCACAGTGACCCCATGGGTGTCAGAGGCTCCTTCTTCCAACCGTAAAAGAGAAGCCTTTATCTGTTGTTGTTGTTGTTATCGTCATCTTGGGTTGTTGTTTTTTTTTTTAATAATCTTACATGTTAAGTCTAGAGGATTGAGTCTTTCTGAGAACCACAGACTTCAGGTCCACTTTGCCAGCCCCAAAGCTGGAGTTTAGACTTCCCAAAAGGTCAAACTCACTGCCATGCAGCCAGCTTGGGCTCCTCATGATACTACAGGAGAGAGCAGAACTTCCGTCCGGTTGCTGAGACTGCAACTCTTCACAGCAGTATAAAGCCTCATCCTTGCCCTGCAGAGTGATGGGGCCCTTATCTAGCTCCTGACCTTGCTGGCAGAACACAGGCTCTCTTCCTTCTTTGGGATGCTGGTAGGTAGGCCCAAAGATGACCCGGTTATTGTTGATTGTAACAAATCATTTTGAAGAAACTAATACTGTCCATGACTAATGCTAGATGGATAATCTCATTCCATATACTAACTGCTTCTGTCAAAACCTCAGCTTCCCTTCCCTGGTCAGTGCAGATCCCAGCTGCTCTACACAGCCCATTATTTCCTAGCCCTTGCACATAGAACTGGTCAGTGTCTTCTATGCTTCTGCAGTCTGATACTTCATCAGGAAGCGCACAAGCTCCAAGCTCTATAGAGAAAGAATACAAAGAGTTGGGGTGGGAAGCTAGGCACAAGGCGTCCATCTTGCCAGGGGATATCCTGTGCCTTCCAAGGGGAGAGACTCACACTCTTCCCCGAGGAAGCTCCACTGAGCTATTGTCTTCCAAGACATTCTATTGGCCTATGGAGGCCATCCATGATCAACTACATCATACTTCTAGGGGCTCAATCAGCATCAGCCCCTATTTATTGGTTTCAGGTCCAGCTAGTATGACCCAGGGCCACAAGCCAAATTACTTATTGTAAGAGTTTCCATGTCTTCACAGGGGCTCTGTAAGAAGCCCATCAACTCTGAGAGAAAGTATACCCAGGCACACGATGTGAAAAGAATGCGCTTTCCAGCTAGACCCCAGTACCCCAGTTGTCCCAGCTGAGGTCGCCTTCCAAATGAGGTTGATGATGACTCCTACCAGCATCTAGCTTCTGTCACGTAGAGATCCCAAGTTAGAACCATCTGACTGCCACTCAATTCATCTGTTGGTTCTCTTGTGAACAATTTCTTATTTTTTGCCATATCACATATTCTGTTTTTAAGTGAGGCTGGCATCTTTCTCTCTCCCAACCCCACAATGACTTCCTACAGAACCAAAGCCTCTTTTCAAACATTAGTCCCTGACAGAGAAGGAGTGAGTGCCCAGTAAGCTCCACGGGCCAGCTGACAGATGTGTGAGACCCTGAGCTGCGAAAAGAGGAAAAGCATGACAGTTCTGATTCTGAAAAGGCGAGGGACCTTGACAAATCTCTTTTACCCACATGCCCCTGCTGTCACCCCTCAGGAAAGATAATCAGCCAATTTCTCAAGACTTTCTCTTTTTTTGTTTCTGCCCTCCCCTCCCCCCACCTGCACATGCACACAAAGAAGCACAACAGACTTTTCTTCATGCGGACTCTCCTCATCCAGAGAGTGCTGTGGTCAGTCCTGGAGCTGTGTGGGCTGTAGCTCGTCTGTTCTGTGCAGAGACATTGTTATCAGTCTCTGCTTCATGCCTAGCTTTTAGGTAGAGAAGAGGCAAGTCCATGTGAGTCCTACTCTTTTCATGGAAAAACATAGATCGAAAAATGTTCAAGTTCTCAGTCAGGTGAGAATGAAGCTTTCCCCAGCCTCAAAGCAAGCCTTTCTTCACCATGCCTGAGCCGCTCCACCGCCGGGGTTGTGAATCTCGTGCCAGTGGGCCTGGAAGGAGAGGATACCTTCCTCTCTAAGCCACGTCCGGCAGAACCCTAACTGTGCTTCCAGAGTTCCCTCGGACAGAGTGGTTCAGTGCAGTGTCCACCCTGCCTAGGCTAACCGAGGTGATACTGGAGACTGAGAATTCCTCCAGGAGCCTGCAATTGCTCATGGCTGTGGCTCTCCCTGTGCAGACAACATGTACTACATAGCTTATTCCCTTCTCATCCTTATCACTAAATCCCCTCAAACTCTGTTCTGCACATCATGAGGGGAAATGAGGACTTGCACAATAAACAGTTAACTTGTTTCCCAAGCCAAGGCTTGTTCCAATGGGTTTGACTTTCAACCTCTCATGTCTCCTTGAAAAGATGAACCCTGCTTTTGTACTCCGGGACATGCCAGGAATAGCTCACACAGCGTGCTTTCAGAAAGGGATGGCTCAGGAGGAAGAGGCCACAAACATCTGAGTAGGCCTATTAAGATGATGGACGTCTTTTTCCATGCAGCCTTGGGCAAGCCATTGAATTTTATTACTCGTCTCTTCCAACAGAGGTTATGATGTGTGAGGGAGTGTCTTGTGTTCCTTTGGCCAGGACCGAGTGTGGGGGCCACACTCACATCGCTGAGCGAGAGGGTGCACAGCACAGGGTGTTTGGACTGGAGATCCCCAGGGGTTCCGTGCAGCCCTGCCAGTGCAGGCAGAATGACGCGGGACCCTTCCAAGGTACTCTGGCTAACAGATCACTCCCGCACCTTTCCACCATTTCAGCAGATTTGCAACATGGTCCACTAATTTCTATAAGGAAGAAATCCTCATAGCAAAACCAGACTTCTGACATTTAAATGCAATTGAATATGCTACACTAGCAATAATATTACCACCATTTATCAAGTGACTAGTATGAATGAAGCACCCTCTGAGGTGCCTAACCTGCACAGGAGGCTTTACTATCTGCTGTGTACAATCTCCAAGAAGTTACAAGACGTGCTCTTGCTATGTAAATGCTGAGCTGGAGTTCGAAACCATGCCTGTCTGACTCCAAAACTTATTGTGCCCTTTCACCGGCAACACTGCCTGCATGATCCAGTGGGAAAATTTTCTATCTCAGAAACCAGAACTGGATTTAAGGCCTGGAAGGAACTGTATCAAACCTGGGCCCCAAGTAAGTCCCTCTCTTTTCCTCTCAGCCAGTTCTAATTGACTTCCAGGTTGAGGGTAGACCCCAAGCAGGGCCAGCAGGTCATCTCTTACCAGTGGGCAATGTTAAGGCTGGTCTCTCAAAGAACAGCCAGGTGAGGACTAGCATGCGTCTCCATAGGATCTTGGTGACCCTTAGAGAAAGCCCACGAAGAAGGTATTATCATTATCTTTTTCACAGATTGGGAAATCTAGACTCTGCACTCATCTCAGAACTGTTAGATCCAAGGTTAGACTTGTCTCACGGCTGCTCTAGGCTGTGTCTCCACCCCAGAGGGTCAGGTCCAACTTGCTGTGTCAGTCTCTTGGATCCCTGACACTACAGGGAAATACTATCTCCCAATCACCTCTATGCTCTCAAGTGGTCATATATGTGTGATTACTACAAAAAGGAACTGATAAGTCTCTCCTTGTCCAGAAATGAGACCTCTTCTCATGTTTAAAGAATCTGATACAAAATAGCGTTTCTTTATGTTTTAAGTTTGCGTTTTGATATTTTTTTGTAAGGATGTATGTTCTGTATTTAACCTTTATTAACTAATGTTAAAAACTGTGACTGTGCATAGGATATTATGTATGCATAATTTCATGTTCAAAGAATGGCTGCTGCTGATAGTATAAAAATCAGCTTTCATTTTTTTCAGGGGAAAAAAGAATCTGTTTTCCTTTCTTTGGTACGTTTAGCTTTCTCTCCTGAAATATTGTGATTATCTTTGCTTACACTATTGACTTGCTTTTTAAAGTTTTTCTGTGTAGATACAGCCAAGATAAATTCCAAGCAAACTCCCCTCTGAATTATTCCAAACCTGAAGCGCTCAAAGGGTCAGCCAGAATGGGCTTTGACTGTACCCTGTACTCGTGAAAGGGGGAATACATTACTCCTGACCTTCCGAGAAGAACTCGATTCTACAGCCATCTCCACTGGGGAATGCACTGATAGTGCAAGACAGCACACATCTGGCCAAAGCTGGCCTCCACATGTACCACCCAGCTCTGAGAGCCCACTGTCCCTTCCCAGAGATGGGAGATAATCTCTGTTCTTGGGGGTGGGGGGGGGCGGCATAGAGCATATCTAGACCTTGGATCCGTGCTCGGGGTCTTCAACCAGTTTGCCACCCCAGGGACCATCCTTTGGCCGTCCTTCCCTCCGTCGCCGAATTCAAAGCTAGCTGGTCTGAACCGATGGGACCCCTGGTCCTCAGGGTTGCTGTGGGCGCCTCCACCAGAGGGAAACGTGAGTTGGTGGTTTCTCAAGGACTTTGGACACTTGCAAGCTTTTCCATACCAGTCTCCTTCCCCTCACCCCTGCCGGCTCCGAGGGGTAAAGTCCTCTTGGTTACTCCTCCAGTCCTTCATGTCTTCACCTGAGCTGTGTCCCTGTCCTGGTACATGGTCTCACTACTAAACCAATACTTTCGAATCCATTGCAATGCAAGGTGCCCCACTATGCATCCCAGCAAAACTGAGGTCCGCATGTTTTTAGATGGCCCTTTTTCACAAGCAGATCATCAGACCTTTCTTCTAAGTTGCTTCTGGATGGGCTTGCACCTCCAAACTTCCCGTTAGCAGCCATTGGTGCTAACGTACAATCCGGAGACTCCAGGCCCACTCCCCTTAAATGGAGCTGTTTCCTGCCTAATCCTGGTCTATACACCAGGCAGCCCTGATATTAGTGATAAGAACTCTCACTTCCTAAAATATTCTGTGGACCAGTCATTTCACTCAGGTGATATTGCTTAATTCTTACAGCACTCACTCCTTTGAGAAAGCTGTACCCTCACCTTTCAGAAGCTAAAATGACAGAAGTGAAGTCACTTGTAGCAGTGAACATTGTGTCACTGGGGAAACAGAATTGAAAATAGTCATGCCCTTCAGGAAATTAATGTGTTTTCCGATGATGGCTCTAAAGACATGTGTGGTGGTCTCACCAGCGTCTGGGGACAGTTGCTATCTGTCCAACCTACTGGTGCTAGCATCAAGGTGACACTCTACCAGGTATTCTTGCTTCAATTCAAGTTTCCTGAGCATCCTGGATTTTCTACCCAAAGACTCATTAATACTAAGGTCATTCCACCATTTATTTAAAATCCTTGCTCCCCAAATCCAAAGATCAAGTTGCACACAGCCCTACCTATTTCTGGATCTGCATCTCCATTGATTTCTTGGTCTTTTCTCTGCCCACTAACTTCAAACAACTTTAACTTCCCCTACTATCTCTCAACTTCACATCATTGTTCCCAATTTCCTGTTAGTTGATAATAAAAAAAACGATTTAGGTTTTACCTAACTAATAAAGATAAAGATTATTACCAGAATAAATAATCAACACATTGTTCAAATAAGAAAAATATAGAAAATGACTAGCAACTGAGGAAAGAATTAAATATTTCTCATTGTATTCAGATCTTTAGAATTTGACCACAAGAAACTGGACTGGGTAGAGATAATGACTAAACACACACAAATCCATAAAGGCAGAAGCTGTATTCAATAAAACTGGGTAAAAAGAGAACTCGTGGATGCATTGTAAAACGTTATTTTAAAAATTAAGCAGAAACTGATCGCTGAAGTGCACATCGAAAGCACAATGACATTCTATTTCATTCCTAATTGAATGACCTGTAACGCAATGTGTAAAGATCAATGTCCTAGGTATTAGTGAACAGAAATGGACCTGTATTGGTCATTTCAAATCAGATAATTATATTACTTACCATATCCCATGATGCTCACCTTCTTGACATTTTGCTGAAGACAAATCAGTGCGTAAGCAAATGTGGTTATGGCAGTCACGTACTTGTTAATTTTATGATTGAAATGTAGGGGTGGAGTCTAGCCTGTTAATCTGGAGATAGCCATTGAGTAGCCAATGAGGCCTCTATGTGGGCATGGCTTTCACCTGAGACTCCTGGGAAATCTCGCGATATTTCCCTCGTGAAGATGAGAAGCTATCTCCCCCAGTTTTGGGGAGTTAGTCTCAGAGACGATTAATCATGGACAAGATAAGCTGGTGGCGTTCGAGAAGCTGGAGGAGCCGGTGGAGAGACCACACAGCTTTGCCCTGATGGAGCCAGATCTCTGAAACTGGGGCAGTCACATGGAGACCTCTGCCAGCGATGAGTTGCTTCTGCTGTTGATGGACCCTGAGCCCTGGAGGTGAGGTGCCCTGCCAGCACCGGGATTCTGCACCCACTGACCTGTGACTTCGTGAGTCGGAAGAAGACTTTATAGACTGATTTCGGGCATGTGGGTTAATATCAAACTTATGACTTTGGACTGAACTGGGCTGGGATGCTTTCTCCATGTCCCATTCCTTTTGTATATAAACCCTTTCCTTATATAGATATGCATGCCCTTGAATTTGTTCCTCTAGTCTACCAGGACTAACAAAGTGGTAAAGAAAGCTATCAAAAGACATAGCATCTCAAAATACATAGCATCTGCGGTCATAAAGACTTAAAAGTAAACAAGTGGCCATGTAGCTCAAAAGTAACAAAGCCCACATGGATGAAGCCTATGTGAACATCAGGTGTTGAAAGGATCAGGCATCAAAGAACAAAAATTATATCATTGTTAATGAGGGGGGAATGTAGATTGAGGACCCAAAACCCATCTGTAGAGAAGGGTCATGAGGAGGAGTCAAGCCAGACAGGGTTCAGTGTAGCAACAATGAAACATACAACTTTCCTCAAGTTCTTTAATGCTTCCCCCACTATCATGATCTCAATTCTACTTTACAAGTCTGGCTAGACCAAAGGATGTACACTGGTACATATAAGAACTAAAAACACAGGGAATCCAGGACAGATGATCCCTTTAGGACCAGTGCTGAGAGTGGCAATACTGGAAGAGTGGAGGAAAGGTAGAGTAAAAGGGGGGAACCAATTACAAGGATCTATGTATTATCTCCTTCCTGGGAGACAGACAACAGAAAAGTAGGTGAAGGGAAATGTCAGACAGTGTAAGATATGACAAAGTAACAATTTATAAGTCATCAAGAGTTCATGAGGAGGAGTGGGGAGGAAGGGGAAAAATGAGAAGATGATACCAAGACCTCAAATAGAGAGAAAATATTTGAGAATGATGATGGTAACAAATGTACAAATGTACTTAACACATGGAAGAATGTATAGATTGTGATGAGTTTTATGAGCCCCAATAAAACACTTTATTAAAAGAAGAAAAGAAGGAAACCCTAAATAATAAAATTGTATTTGGGAATATCAATTCCTTTATTGATTATACCTATGTATCTCTTCCCATGGATTCCATCTCAAGCAAGATATGCAATATCATAAGATAGTGAAAAAAGACAAAATATTGTATAAAAATATCAACTTAAAAATTATGTGACAAAAAAATTATATGGCTTACTATGCTAGGAATGCCAAACTTAAGGGAAATAGTGTCATGTTTATTGTCAAAAAGATTATTTCAAAACCTATCCTGAAGACTAATGTTGTCTGTGACAAGATGATAGCTATAAAACTACAAGGAAAACAACTAATATACTATTACCTAAATTTATGCATCAATTAATATGCCAGTGATGAAGAAATTAAAGAATTCTACAAGTTTCTCCACCTAAAATTTATCAAACATTGTATCAAGATGCATTCATAATTTTTGTTTATTGAAATGAGGAAATTGGAAACAAAGAGAAAGGATCAGCCATTAGAAAATACTGTCTTGGTGATAGGAATGACACTGGAGATCACATGGTAGAATTCTGTGAAACTAACAACCTCTTAATTGCAAATATATTTTTTTAGTGTAAATACAAATAGAAGCATTTATTAAAATATCTTTCATGCATAGTATAACTTTGGAAGCATAAGATTAACTATGCTTTTTTAAAGCACTTACCCAATGACAGGAATGCAGAGAAATATAATTACCATCATTTTATACATGAAAAAGCTGAAGTACATGGAAGTTAAATAGCTTTCACAAGATCTCCATGCTGTTAAGCTTCCAGAGTGAGCATTAAGACTCAGTCATCAAGGAATCTAGAGTCAATGTAAGCTTGCTTTCTAACAACATGGAAAACACACTAGAAATCCACAGTAGACAAATGCAGAGAAAACTTTAACTTGGTTAATGACTCTTGTTTAATAAAACATTAACTGCTTGATTAAAAATCTTGGCTTTAATTTAGTGCTGGCATTATCAGCACATGCTTACTTTCACCAATAGTTATCATTTAAACACACACACCTTCATTCCAGCTAAAACTTTGTTCAAAGTTCTAAGGGTCTTGAATTTTGGGCCCCAAAACTGCTGAATCCTTTCCTCAGCTCATGTCCAGCAACAAGTGTGTTTTGTTTTGTTTTTAATGATTTTATTGGGGGTTTTTACAGCTCTTATAACATTCCATACATCATTTGTATCAAGCACGCTTGTACACATGTTGTCATCCTCACTTCCAAATATTTTCTACTTGAGTCCTTGGTATAAGCTCCTCTTACCCCCTCATTTTTTTTAATAAAAATCATTTTATTGGAAGGTCATACAACTCCTATCATGATCAATACATATGTCAATTGTATGCAGACCACATTTGCACACTTGTTGCCATCATCACTCTCAAAACATCCTCCCTCCACTTAGACCCTAGTACCAGCTCCCCATATTTCCCCTCCCTTCCCACACCTCCTCCCTCACTAACCTTCAATAATTTACAAATTGTTATTGCTTTTTCATATCGTACACCATCAATGTATCCCTTCACTCACTTCCCCATTGTCCATACCCCAGAGAGGAGGTTATATGTAGATCCCTGAACTGGTTCCCGCCTTCTATCTCACCATCCCTCCACACTCCCAGTATCACCACTCCCACCACTGGTCCTGAAGGGATCATCTATCCTGAATCCCCCATGTTTCCAGCTCCAGTGTACATCCCCTTGTCTAGCTGATTTAGTCAGGTATACTTGTGATCATGATAGTGGGTGGGAGGAAACTAGAGGAAAATTGCATATTTAATTGTTACTTCATGGTGCCTTGACTGGCTCACCTCTTTCCTGCAACCCTCCTGTAAGGGGATGTCACTTCACCTATTGATGAGCTTTGGGTCCCCAATCTGTACTCCCTCTCATTTATAATGATATAATTTTTAGTTCTTTGATGCCTGATACCAGATCCCTTAGACACTTCGTGGTCACACAAGCTGATGTGCTTCTTCCATGTGGGCTTTGTGGCTTCTGAGCTAGATGGCCCCTTGTTTATTTTCAAGCCTTTTAGACCCCAGGTGCTATGTCTTTTGATAGCCGGGCACCATCAGCTTTCTTCACCACATTTGCTTATGCGCACATTTGCCATCAGCGATAATATCAGGAAGGTGAGCACACAATGTTATGATTTTTAGTTCTTAAAGCCTAATTACTGATCCCTTTGATAACTCATGGTCACACAAGCTGGTGTGCTTCTTTCATGTGGGTTTTATTGCTTCTGAGATAGATGTCTGCTTATTTAGTTTTTTAACAACAAGGTAATGATATACATGAAGCTTACCACATGTAACACATGGTAATCAAATTGGCAACATCAGTGGAAGGTGTTTATAGCTCAGTGTCATCAGAAAAAGCAAGACCAGGGTGTGACAGTGAAATAGACAACCAAGTTATCATATATACGTCCAACTGAAGAAAGTTAAAACAAGCCCTTGAGAGACAAAATATGGTCTTAATTATATCCTATTTGAATTTAGAAAACATTCAAGTAACCCCTTGAATATGAGTGACAAAGACTTGATGAGTTGTCGATTACATCAGAAACATCATACATGAAGAAAACAAAAGGTCATTAAAAAGGAAGGAAAGCAAGAAAAGACCAAAGTGGTTGTCACAAGAGATTCTGAAACATGCCCTTAAATACAGAGTCACTAAAGCTAATGGAAGTAATGATGAAATAAAAGAGCTCAACAGAAATTTTCAAAGGGCAGCTCAAGAAGATTTGGTAAGTAAACATTATAGTGAAATGGGCAAAAGACTTGGAATTAGGAAACCAAAAGGGAAGAAAGCACTCAGCATATCTCAAGCTAGAAAACTAAAGAAAAATATTCAAGCTTCAAGTTGAAATGTTGAAGGATTCTATTGAGCAAATTATTGAATGATGTAGGTAGGAAGTATCAAAAGAAAATGGAATATGCAGTGTGCATGTATTGAAATAATTGGTTGACATTCAACTATTTTGAGAAGTAACATATGATCAAGAATCGGAACATGTGATCAAGGAATAAGTCTAAATTGCACTGAAATATTTCAAAAAAGTCAAATATTTCAACTAACTGTAGCATCTGCAAAAATGTGATGAGGTCCCCTCAAACCAGCAGTCATCCCTACCACTGTAATATGCAATACTGATGGGAAAATCAAGTCAAGAGTGGGGAAGGGACACATGCCAGTCTTGGAGAAGACAAGGGTCTTTCTTTTGGTTGACATAATCTCCTGTCAATTTGCGACGGAGTGAAGTCTAGCCTATCAATCAGGTCTCAGTTAAATGACCTCAATTGGAGTCATGACATAGATAAAAAGGTCAATGGAGGCCAGACACACTCTCTCTGTTGACACCACATGGAGCTATGATGATAGAGTCACACTGATGGAACCAGAGGCCTGGGGCTGGAGAAGCCACATAGAGACCCACACCAGCTCTGAGATGCTTCCACTGCCACTGGATCTACAAGACTTTCCACTCACTGGCCTGTGATATTCCTGTATTTGGCATTATTGCATGGCTGCGTAAAACTGAAGAGGAATTTACAGAGTGGTATCAGACATAGGAACTTATAGATATGGACTGGGCCGGGAGGTTTCTTAATATATGAATAATTATAAATAATGCTGAATGCATTTTATTAGGACATGATCCATACATCATACCATCCAATAGTTGCTACCACAATTATTTTCAAAATAATTTCTTTCTTCCTGTGCTCCTTGATATCAGCTCCCCATTATCCTCCTTCCCTGCCATACCCCCGGGGAAACCTGACTCTATTTACTGTCTTTATAGATCCACCCAGCCTGGGTCTCATATGCCAAAAAACATAGAAAGATACATTATTGAATGTCAATAATGGTACCAAGAATAACAAAATACAACAAAAATAAGCCCCAATTTGAAGAAGAAAAAGAAAATACTAAAAATCAAATCAAGCTCAAAGTGTATCAAAAAAGAGATCAAATAACAAGGTTTTAGCTATTCTAGTCAAATATATCATTTTAATCTACTATAATCATCTCTCCAATATGCTGAAAGCCCGGTTATGGTCAGAGGGGAATTGCAAAAAGGCTGATTCCATATGTAGATCCTATGAATGAATTTTGGCTTCCACTGTCATCCATGGTTTTCTGAAAACCAATATTTGACAATTTAATCTCTGATACCTTCTCTCCTTTGTATTTAGATCATGTCTTTTCCACTCCTTGGTTGACAGGAGTGGACTTCTTCTATGTGGACTTAATTGACATTTCACTTAGATGGCTGTTTGTTTTTTTTTGACAGCAAGTTTTTAAGACTCCCAATGCTATTCTTCCTGATAGCCATCTATCATCAAATTTCTTCACCACAATTTGCTAAAGCACCCATATCTTCCATGAGGGTGCATATTGAGCAGGACTATGCAGTAAGAACTACTTGTTCTTAGATTGGAGTTAGGATTAAGTGTGAGCCCCAAATCCATTCCTAGATCTATGTTTTCTATCGGCCTCTAGTTCACCTTAAAGCCATCCTTGTTATTTTTTCTTGTTATTTTATAGTAGATAAGCTTATAGTGTCATTGATTTAACCAATGGTAATGTCTTTGAAACACAATTGAGAAAGGGAAATTAAACAATTGTAGGCTAACTACACATCACAATACATGAATTATTGACTTGCACAGATTTCTTATGTGACTGGACACTATTTGCACAAACAATGGAAGATGATGGCAATGCAAAGTTTACAATAATATCAACTGATAATGTCCATCATAGGTCTTCCAGAATAATACATGTTTTATTACAGCAAGTGGAGCATTGAAGCAGTAAGTAAATGCTAGTCTGCATGTCAACAGATCAGTACTCTTGGTTAGCCATTTTCTGCTTCTTCAAATTCCATGAAATTTCGGCCTTAAGTCTTCCTGTTACAGGTGTATTGAGGTGGATCCCAGTTCACCTATTAGGGTTTCCACGTCACAATCCTCACTTATGGCCTTTGGAGTATGTTGTGCCCCTTGAAGATCCAGGGTTCCAAATGCCCCAATAGTCTATGGTTGACAGCCTCATTTCCCTGGAGATGCACAGAAATTCCGACTACTAGGAACCTAATACCAGGCATACTCTTCCCTTGAAGTTCACCAAAATATTGTTAGCCATTTTTTTCCTGCTAGGAGATTGGTCTTCTGCCTTTTTCTACCAGCAAAAATGCCCTTGTCTTCTCCCAATACTGGTAAGCATGCGTCCCTTCCCCAATCTTGACTTGATTTTCCCATCAATATTGCATATCACACTGGTAGGAATGACTGCTGGTTTGAGGGGACCTTATCACATTTTTGCAGGTAGCCACTAAATGATCATCTTCCTTTCCCCAACTCTTGAAATTCTGATCATAGTTAACATGGGCACTCCTCTGTCAAAGTGGCTAAAGGCATACATAATAGAGAGGACAGTGTATGGGTCATGGGTCCTAGCCCGACTCTCTACTACTTTGCTTGGCAGCCTTGGTTGATGGATGGCATGGCCTGAAAGCATGACTGAAGTTTTAGTTCATCTTGGTGTTTATCATTACAGCAGAGGACTCATACAATGGTTGTCCTTTCATGAGGGACTAACTTCACTTGGTATAACGATTCCCAGATCCCTCCATGTTATGAGGTATTTCATTTATTTCATCTTGATTTTTAGAGATGTGCAGTATTCCTTTATGTGTATCTACCAACATTTTCTTTAAAAATGCTTGTCAAACACAAACCAAACTCCTCGTGGAAGTGATTTCCTCCATTTGAAGTCTTGTGGAACAATTTAGTCAATTGAAATAATATAGTTCCTAAATGCTCAAAGCTCTTAAAATATATATATTTTTACATCATAGTTTACTGAGTGAAGTCTGGGACCTTAAAGGCATACAATTAATCATCTAAGATACAAATACTGCTCTCTATAGAGCAAAAGAAAAAAGAAGGAAATCAAATATTCAAAGAAAAAACTAGTCTATAGGACTAATAGGTAAAAACAGTGTTCCTCAAATTGAGTGATAATGCACCTGGGGGTGCTACTCACACAATCCTGGAGGCTGAAAAAGCAGATCACTATACTTTTTCTGGATTATAGTATATAGTACAAAAGTTTTTCATTGGCAAGAGGATGCTCAGTGTTTGTTTTGTTTTTCTGAAAAGAAAACATTAGGAAAAATAACTTTGGGAACCATGGTTTCCAGGAACCATGACCTCATCTACTCTGAGACCAAAAGAACTAGCTGGTATCCTGCTACCACTAGAGACCATTCAAAACAGTGCCCTATGAGAGAGAACCTAGCAGAATAGGAGAAAATTGTGGAACAGATGATAACTTTCTAAAACAGAACAAAGCAAAAGAGACATATTGGAACTGTTGTGACTGGAGAACTCTCCAACACTATTGCTCTGAGATATTCTTTAAATCTTGAAAAAAAATGGGTCCAGCAGTCACATTTCAGCTAAGTAGCATCATGGCTCTCACAATAAAGGCTATCACCTGTGAACACTGTGATTACTTAGAAAACTGTGTGAAACTAGTGGTCAAAAGAGTGTGTTCCTTTTTTTGTTTTGTTTTGTTTTCAATCATTTTATTGGGGACTCGTACACCTCGTCTCACAATCCACACACACATACATTGTGTCGAGCACTATTGTACATTTATTTCCCTCATCATTCTCAAAACACTTGCTTACTACTTGAGCCCCTGGTATCCGGTCCTCATTTTCCCCCTCCTCCCCTGTCCCCCTCCCCCATGAAACCCTGATTATTTATAAATTATTATTATATTGTCATATCTTGCACCATCCACTGTCTCCCTTCACCCGTTTCTTTGCTGTCCATTCTCCAGGGAGAAGACCATATGTAGATCCTTGCGATCTGTTCCCCCTTTCTACCCCACCATGCGCCCTCTCTCACCACCAATCCCTAAGGGGTTCTCCTGTCCTGGATTCCCTGTTTCCAGTTCCTATCTGTACCAGTGTATATCCTCCAGTCCAGTCAGATTTGTAAGGTAGAACTGGGACCATGATAGTGGGGGGGAGGGGGGAGGAAGTATTCAAGAACTTTAGGAACATTGTATGTTTCATCCGTGCTACACTGCACCCTGACTGCTTCATCCCTCTCCAGACCTTCTGTGAGGGAAGGTCCAGTTGCCCACAGATGGGCTTTGGATCCCCAGTCTGCACTCCCCCTCATTCATGTGATATGATTTTTTTATTCTTTGATGTCTGATGCTACAGGTTTTGTTCTATAAGATGCGATTTAAGGGGCAGAGAAACTTGCTCAATGAAAGAGGAACATCCAGAAAAGAAACACAGAGAAAACATCGCTGAGCAATTCATGCAGAAATTGTTGATGAGAAACCTAAAGTGCTTCTTGGAAAGCACAGTAAATATGATTTTTTAGATTAAACAAAAAAAACACTTATCTGATGAAAATGGCTTCAATAAAAATGCAAAAAAGGATTAAAATAGCATAAATAATATTGTATTGTAACTGGGAATCGATTTGTCATGATATTATTGGCCTGAAAGATGCTTTCTCAAAGACATGTCACTACGGTGGCATAATCCTGTTAAAATGTAAATATGAGCTTTTTGAGGGTCAAAACATTCTCAAAGTGGCAAAGGCAAAATTTGGGGGACACCAACATGACAACAGAGCACTTACACTTACGTCACATTCTGTGGGCTAGGTAATTGTGCCCAGCACTCTGAAAAGCAACAGCATCCCAACAGCCCACTTTCTGTGTCCCAAACTTGCTCTCACCCCCAGACTCATGTTTCCTTCACAACCTTCTGTCTTCTCTTACACCATGGTTTCCATGGTCACAACCTCTTTGCTCTTCTGTGGTTCTGATTTGAACTCTCCCTTGCTTCTCACTGCCCACCTCTCCAGGCCAGACAAACCCCCGTGACAGAGGAGTGCCCATTTTAACTATGATCAGAATTTTAAGAGTTGGGGAAAGGAAGATGGTCATTTAGGGGCTACCCCAGTGACGCCTGAGGTAACAGTATCCAAGTAAGCTTGGTTTTCACCAACTTAGCTCAACCTGGTAAAAAAGACCAAACCACTCATCACCCTCCTAAAAACCTCCTCGATCTTCATACAGTGCTGGTTCAGGGCACCAGCACGCCAAGATGAGTGCTAGGAAGAATCGCTGAAAAATGAACAACTCAAAAACAAAATAACAAAATGTGTATCCCACATGGCAGACATTCTTAATTTCAACACATATATTACTTCTGCTCCTCAAATTAATTCCTCACAGATGAATAACTGGACAACTTGCCCAAAGAACTTTGAAAATGATTCTGATGTCCATTAAGATCTGAAGTCCTGCATGATCTCGTCCCTAGCAATGGTATATTTCTAAGAACTAACAAAGCTGAAATGATTGAAAATAAAGATCTGTGAAGATGTAAAAGAGCTCTCAGCTGTGAGATGTGGGGAGTGTATGGTGTTGGCACAGGGCCGCTTTGCTCCAGGAGCTCTCAAGGAAACCTGCATGAGAGGCTAAGTCAGGCTTTCACCAGATTCACCAGGATCTGGGAACAACTACTGTCTTTCAGGTCCCACCATGGATATCCTGGTAAACATCTCAGGGATTCAATTGAGACCCAAAGAGTTATACCCTAAGAGTAAGGTTGAACTGGATACCATATTTTTCCTATTAATATACCCATGTGTGATAGTTAAGGTTTATTGTGCCAAGCTGGCCAATAAACACATGTGGGATTAATTGAAGGGTGGAGAGACAAATGGCTCAGGGAGCCTCACCTTTCTAGTGTGGTCAGTCCAGGTTGCAGTTGCCTTAGCCAATCCCCTGCTTCAGCTGGTAAGGCTCACTTCCTGTGTGATGTGACTGAGGAGAAGCTACATGGACCTGCCCCCATGCAGGCTTGGGTAAGGGACCAGCCATGTGGAGACCCCTGCCAAGTGTTGAGCTGCTTACAAACTCACTGATTCGGCTTTCCTCCTATAGTCAGTGTCATTGTGTATGTTTTGTGAGATGGAGGACTTTGTAAATCAGTGTTGAACATCTGAGCTAATATTGGACTTACTGGCTTGGATAGCACTGGGATGGACTGCTTTCTCAGTAAGACCCAACCACGTAAGTTTGTATAAAACTCTCTCTTATACATATGAGTTTCTGTAGATTTGTTTCTCTAGCTTACCCAGATTAACACATCATGTTAACGACATGTACATGCATGTGACATGCACACGGTGCATAGGAACTAACACAGGAAGGGGTTGCTTGGTTTGCAAAACAAAAATTTCTTTGCATACATTATTTGCATAAAATACAATATATATCCATCTTTCATGGAGTCTGAAGCCCAGTACTTGATTAGATTAGGGTGAACTTTGGAATTGCTGAGCTCCTAGCTCAATTTTGAAAATTAAATGTCTTTCATGCAACCAGAAATAATAAGATATTTTAAAAAGAATACCGCATGGGACCAAAAATCAAGAGAAACAGCAACCCCCCAGAGATTCAGATTTGGAGGTTAGCCAGCACTGACGTAAAGCCTTATTTACATGGAGATGTGAGAATGGTTGTATTAGAAGTTTATAACTAGAGATGCAATGCAGCTTGCAGATGTTCCTCTTCCATTTTCTTGTGACTTGTGATCATGGTTAAAGAGGTCAGGTTCCTTGCCCAAACTTCTTCGTCCTGATCTTTTATAACTGTATCGAGCTACTTGACTTTGGGGATCTTAGACGCTTGCAAATGACCTCTAGGATACAGTAAGTGGTCTTTTTCCAACTAAAGAAATAGTGAAGAGAAGAAGTTAGAGAATCAACAAAAATAGCACAAAACAAACTGGCTGCCATTGCTCCAATTCCAACCGTAGAGAGCCTCGGGAACAGAAGGGTTCCTGTGAGTTTCTGAGACAATGTCTTCATGGGTGCAGAAAACCTCATCTTGTTCCTGAGAAGCAAGTGGTGGATTTGAACCATGATCTTGGGATCATCATCTTCATTCATAGTCCATTGTGCAGCCAGAGCTCCCATTTCACAAAGGGGCCTCATAAAACAGTACCTTTGAAGCATGCAGAAACCTAGAATTGATGCCTCAGGAGAAAAGATTTTAATTGAATCATGATCAGGAGTCAGGAGTTGTCAAAGAGAAAAATTATTAATATATAACTTATTTTGATATTATGGTTTTCTTATGCATGAAACCAAATATCCATTGTAAGTGAATTTCTAACTAGAAATTAATTTTACCAATTTTCCTCTCATCCAAAGCTGCAAATCTCTTCTTTCCTATTCAAAACCAAGTTCTCTAACTTTGAATTTCAAAATATATGACCAAAGAGCACTTTGTGATATGGGGTCAGCTGTTCCGTAAAAAGGGATGTCCAGTGCACAATTACTCAGGTGGAGATTAGCTGGTGATTTACATTCTGTATTTCTCACTCTTTTTATCTTATGGCATAACCATGGAGTCTGCTTAAATGACAAGTAAAAGAGGTTTATTGAGAGAGAGAGAGAGTTTAGAGAAGGGAGACTACCAAATTCATCGAGTGAAGATAGCTGATTGGCTGAACAGTGAGGAAAACCACATTTCTGAATAGTTGAAGAAAGAAATAAAAGTTACACAAATCGTAATTGGCTGGAAGCTAATCAGGAGCATCAATGGCAAGATACCATCTAAGTGTAGGGGTTAGGTTTCGGGGGGGGGGGGGTTACCTCAGTTCTTGCTTCTCAACACTGAAAGAATTCATGTGGGAGAAACGCTTTTGTAAATACAAATGGCTTTGTGCGGGAAAGGGAAGTTTCAGGTATCACAGTTTCAAAAAGTACATGCTATCTCTGGAAAGTGTGCCCAGGGAGCATGGCAGGGTCTGTGGGAAAGTTCGAGACTGAAAATGGCCATTTCAGGGTAGCTCGAGAAAAAGTGCCGAAGAAATACTTAAACAAGAGCATAAAGCCAAGCATGGAAATCTCAAGATAGCAAGCAGGCTGGAGTAGGAAAGCAGGCACATGCTCACCCACACTTGGGAGAAAATCTTGCCCTATGACCTGCCAGAGGACACCTGTGTAATCCAGGTTGACTAGAAAAACAAATCCAGAGACACTCATGTAAGAGAGAACTTCAGATCAAAAAATAATTGTGCATCAATAAAACATCCCAGCCCAGTCCAGATCAAGTCCATACATTTGATTTTGGCCCATGAATTCCTCTTCAGACTCACACAGCACATGCTATGATGCCAAATACAGGAAGATCACACACCAGTGGACGGAAAGTCCTGTAGGTTAAATGGCAGTAGTCGCATCTCCAGGGCTCCTGCTGCCATCAGCCTGGCTGCATGTGGCTTATCAACAGGAAGTTGAAGCAGAGAGAGAATGTGTCCTGCCCCTAGGGAGGAAGAGAAGTCCCAGAGTCTCATGAGAAAGCCACACCCAAAGGAGGGATCGCCTGATTGACAGCCTAGACTCTACTTCTTCATTCTGATTTATCAAGTGGACATGTTCACCCACACATGGAAGGAAACCTCACTCCCCGACCTGAAAGAGGGCACCCGAACCAGCAAAAAGAGTGGCCAGCCCACAGCCTGCTTTCCTACTCTCCTATTCACACTGCCTGAGGTGGCATGATTGAGAGTATTGACCGGTCTTATTGGCTGAGTTTAGGTATGTCTATGTGATACCATGTTAGCATTGTGTGTGGGCCCATTGTGTATGAAGTTTCCCTTCGCCTGGGCCTAGGTGACTTGTGTCTTCAGTCTGAGCATGCTCAGTCTTGGATTTTCCAATGCATGTCTAATTAGTGTGCATGATTACTTTCAACCCGTTTGTTGTGGCATGGACAGCTCATTTTCATTTAGTATAGGCATTCTGTGGAGACAACCCCCCTTTGTCCCTAAAGTGGCTACCTTTCATAAGAATTTAACAGGAACAGGAAGATACCTGGACCTGCATAATTACAAATGAACATGCTTGTGTTAGTCCGGGTAGACTAGAGGAACATATTTCATAGACAAGCATATTGATAGAAGGAAAAGGTTTATATACAAGAGGTACAGGACATTGAACCCAGTCCAGTTCAAATGCCCAAAACCAGTCTATAAAGTCTCCTTCCGACTTGTGAAGTCACAGGTCAGTGGGTGCAGAACCCCGGCGCTGGCAGGGGTCTCCACACGGCTCCCACTTCCAGGGCTCAGGGTCCATCAACAGCATGCCGTAGTGGCAGAAGCAACTCATCACTGGCAGAAGTCTCCATGTGGCCACCCAGCTTCAAAGGTCTGGCTCCATCAGGGCAAAGTTGTGTGGCTTCTGCTCTGGCTCCTTCAGCTTCTCGGATGCTGTCATCTTGTCTTGTCTGTGATTAATTGTCTCTAAGACTAACTCCCAACAACTGGGGAAGATAGCTTCTCATCTTCATGAAGGAAATATCGCAAGATTTCCCAGATGTATCAGGAGAAAGTCATGCCCACACAGAGGCCTCATTGGCTACTCAATGGCTATCTCCAGATTAACAGAGTAGACTCCACCCCTTCATTTCAATCATAAAATTAACATAGGTAGATGACAGCCACAATGCTCTTCAGTTTATTACAGAATGGTCACAACACAATGGCAGAGCAGGTTTTTCAGCTATCCTACTATAAAACTTGCTTTAATACTCATGCCTGTTTCTTGGAACCCATTGTAAAAATGCATTGATAATGCTGACTCTCACATCTTCCTTCTGTTTGACCAAAGAGAGTAGAGGTTTGGGAATCTGCTGTGATATCCTACCCCTGTCAGATCTCACAGAGACAAATGTCTCTTTTGGGGTATATGGTTAGGTCAGCACTGAGGACAGGATAGCATCAAGGTTAGGAAAACTGGTGTTAGAAAATTCAGCTTTAAGGGCTGAGCTTAGTGGTTGAATGCAGGACTACAGCCCACTGGCTTGGCAGTTCAAATCCAGCAGCAGCTCTCCAATAGCAAGGCCGGCCTCCTACTCCCACCAGAAGGCAGTGATACCCACACACAAAAAAGAAAATTCAGGCTTTAAGAATCAATATGGATTCTAGACTCATTTCTCTCTCAGTCACAATCTCATCATGACATGGGCATTCTATGGTCTCTCTGGTGCTCCTACCTAAAGATCTGCTTTTAAGCTTTTCCTAATTTCAGGCTATATCAACTTCTCAAGTGAAAACCAAGCCTCTGGCTGAGTCCATTCTGACCCCTGGGAACCTCATGTGTCTCAGAGGGGAACTGCCTATAATCTTTGCAGAAGCAGATTGCCAGTTCTGCTCCTCCAGCGAGCTTGCTTTGAGAGCAGTAAGGTCCAAAGTGTGTTTTTTACTTAGTTACTGTTATCTTGCCCCAATTGTGACTTGGTAGCCACTTGAGACACCAGAGAAACAGGAGACAACATCAGTGGTGGCCCTCAGGAAGTAAGGGGATGGTGCTCTCCCTTACACTGGAATGTGAAGCCTAGAACTATAGCTGCCATTGTGTGAACGCAGTAATTAACTTTGGGAGGAAGGAAGATGATTGGCATTAGGCCACAGGGTGTTCTTCCAGACGGAAGACATATGATGAAGGAAATATATTAGTACGTGTGTTGTTCATTTAAATAAGCACTTACTGTAAAAAAGAAGAGGTAAGATACTCAGTACTAATTATGGGGGAGATGAGTAGCAGGTGAACGTGAATTACTTTACAACAATAACATGGTTGACAGAAGCTCAGTAATTGTGAAGACTCTATATGATCTGGTTGAAGAATAGTGGCAGCTATTAGACTGGAGATACATGGCTTTAGTGATGTATGATGTCAAAATATAATGGGTTAGCAATTATGCCTCTGAGAATTTATGACCTAGATTCTAGATGACAGACTCCATATTCCTCTGGTCAAATACTTCTCTGGTTACTAGACCTCAGCTTGCCCCTCCATCCAGAGATGTGCTGTTACCATTTGAGTACGTCCTAAGGATCCACCAGAAAATTATCTGGATCCTGTAAACATGCTGAAATAATGAGAAGTCAGTGCTGGAAGGAGGGATAGACCATAGACAAATTATATGTGGACCTAAAACCCGGTCTAAGACCTTCCACTTCCCTGAGCCTCAGTTTCTTCATCTATATAAAGAAGATAATCATGCTCACCATCTTGCTTAGTTATGTGTGGGGAAAGACCACCCACCCACAACTAATCACAAGTTCAATAGGCACAATTGTATGATTAAGATATATAGAGATTATAATAAAGTCTCACAGAGAATAAGGATAGATGGGAGAGGGAGTCAAGTAAAGGAGTCAGACATATTTCATGGTACCATGCTCACCTCCTGGATGGCCATGACCTCAACAGCCAGGTCTGGGCAAGGGCAGGAGAGGAGGAGGGGCAGAGGAATAGGGAACAGGGGAGAGGATGGGAAGGTGGGGAGAGGTTCTGCAGGGCAGGGCAGAGGGAGGTGAGGGAGAAAGCGCTGGGGAAGGAGAAGAAAGAAAGCTCTTTATTTCTAACCAAGGCTTATATATCTTTGGGGGGGGCGTGGAAGTCCCCTGATTACAGGTAGAGACATACATCACAGGAAGGGGTTGTACTATAGGTAATACAGTAATGAGGGGAACAAATTAGGGGCAAACACACAATAGAAAGGAGAGGGATTGAGGGGCACATGTGTGATAAGATAAGCAGATCCTAGATAAATGATGGTAACCTAACCTTGATTGCGTTTGAGGTGGAATTTCTAAATCCCTGAACTTTTAGGGGAAGTAGTAATACATTGTCCTTAACAGCACACGGAGTGGGACCCATCCATGCTGGGATCAGACAGTAGTCTGGAGGTTGAACGCATCTGACCTTCCACCATGTGTTGGCAAATAGCCTCTAATGTTTGGCATAACTCTGGGGGGGCCGAGCTGGGGAAGTCTCTTTATAATCCCATAATTCCCCCTTTTGTTTTATATATAAACTTTAAAAGATCCACAGGGGAAAGTTGTCAAGGCAAATTCAATGACCAAATTAATATGACCAAAATTTATGGCAAATATTTTGAACCTAGGCCAGAGAGATAGGGTCCCCCTAGTCTATGCCCAACTGATACTGGGTAAAGGTATGAGATGGATGGGACACCACGGTGTGAATCATAGTCAATAGGAATGTCTGCTTCTATAGGGAGACAGAATCAAGAATTTGCATACTTTAAGGCAGCACAGCTTTATGGGGAGAAACTGTGGAAATAATAGATTACTACAGGAAAATGAACTTGACCATATCTCCAACCACCAGAGTGGCAGCCTTCCTATTGTGAAACACTGGCCTTCTAGATTCCCTCCATACCAGTCAGGGAATAAGTCCCAGTCCTATTTCCCTCAGTGTTACTTTCCCACATTTCCTCCTTCTATATTATTTTTAAGATTTAATAGTGTCACAGAGACAATATGATCTGTCTTCATATCTCTTAGTTTCCTATAGAAGCAACATGAGACTGAGAGCATCAAAATTATGATGATAACACAGTTAGACAGGACCTTAAGCTATGTGAAATGCTTTCAGCCCAAGATCAAGGATCCAACCCCTCCCGTGCCATTTACCAATTGCTTATTCATATCAGATCCAGGAGATGTGTCGGGTCTGTCTTTGAATGTATAGAATATATCCTTTTTTTAGCTGATTAATGTCTAATGAAATGTTTCTCTTAAACCCTTGCAAATGTTCTCTAATCAAAGTAAGGTAACATTATATAGGTAAGGGGTTACACAGAAATCAGTTACATTCCAATCACATTTTAGCATTCACTGATAAGTCCAAAATCTTGATCTTTTAGCAAAAGAACATTCTGCAGTAATAATCCAGTCACTATTGTATAAAATGTTCAGTTTTGTACAATAGTCCCAGAGTCCCAGAGTCTCCCTTACACAGCATCAACAATGGAAGAAATATCTCAGCAGGCAGCAATTGCCATTCTCAGGAATCTGTGAGGTTTTCTTTGAGGTTTTGGGTAACTTCAGTGACAGGACAGGCTAGGTCACAGCATCGACTTCCCTCCTTTGGGGTCTTGCTGCCTGAAGAGAAATCCACCTATCTCCGTTGCCTGTGAACACATAAGCAAAAAGCCCTCCCTTTGTGGTGTCAGCAACCTGGAAACAGAATCATGGCTAAAGTTGGTTGGTTTCTCCATCTCTTTCATGTCTTTCATCTTTCTCCAAACATAGTTGCATCCTTCTAAGGGGAGTCCATCAGCTATATTCTGCAAAAACATAAATGCATAGTCCTTTCTCCACTTGGCAAATGGACCTGGGTCTCAAACACACTTCCTGGAACTTCTTAGGACCAGTTTTCTCTGTACAAGTGAAAATGTGTCTATCCAATTGTGAGCCCTAGTTTTGATACAAGATTTTAGTAAGGAGCAAAAAATTTTAGTTAAAATGACGAAATGAAATTTTTCACCCATCGGACTATTTTTTTCAACAATGCAGATTTTAAATCACTTCTGTCAATCTCAGTTAACTTGCTAGGTATCAACCAGGGTAACTACATAGATAGAGCTCATTGCTAGGTAAATGTTGGCTCTCAGAGGATCCAGAGAGCTGACCAAATGAGAGAACTCTTACCATATTCAGGATGATTTGAAAGACTGAAAAAAAATGTTTCAATGATTTTAATGGGGCCTCTCACAGCTCTTATAACATTCAATACATCATTTGTACTAAGCATATTTGTATACATGTTGCCATATTCATTTCCAAGTATTTTCTGCTTGAGCCCTTGGTATAAGCTCTTCTTTCCCCCTCCTTTTTTTTATATATCATTTTATTGGAGGCTCATACAACTCCCATCATAATCCATACATGCATCAATTGTCTGCAGGCCACATTTGCTCACTTGTTGCCATCATCACTCTCAAAACATCCTCCCTCCACTTAAGGCCCCAGTACCATATTTCCCCATATTTCCCTCCCCTCCCCCCTCCCCCATGAACCCTTAGTAATTTACAAATTATTACTTTTTCATATCGAACACTGTCCAATGTGTCCCTTCACTCACTTCCCTATTTTACATACCCCAGAGAGGAGGTTATATATAGATCCCTGAAATTGGTTCCTCCTATCTATTCCACCATCCCTCCACCCTCCCAGTATCACCACTCCCATCACTAGTCCTGAGGGATCATATATCCTAAATTCCCCATGTTTCCAGCACCAGTGTACATCCCCTGGTATAGCTCGATTTGTCTGGTAGAATTGGGATCATAATGGTGGGTGGGAGGAAGCATTTGAGAACTAGAGGAAAGTTGCATATTTCATTATTACTACACTGTACCTTGACTGGCTCCTCTCCTCCCTGCAACTCCTCCATAAAAGGATGTCGTTTCACCTATTGATGGACTTTGGGTCTCCAATCTGTACTCCCCATCATTTATAATGAAATAATTTTTAGTTTTTTGATGCCTGTTACTGGATCCCTTAGACGCCTCATGGTCACACAGGCTGGTGTGCTTCTTCCATGTGGGCTTTGTTGCTTCTGAGCTGGATGTCACCTTGTCTACTCAAGCCTATATTATAACCCAGGCACTATATCTTTTGATAGCTGGGCACTATCAGCTTTCTTCACCACCTTTGCTCATGCATAAATTTGTCATCAGTGATCATGTCAGGAAAGTGGCCATCATGAAATGCCAATTTAATAGAACAAAATGTTCTTGCACTGAGGAAGTACTTGAGTGGAGGTTCAATGCCCATCTGCTATCCTAATACTAACCTTATAAGTATATGCACATTGATCTATTTCCCCGTCATCATATATAAATATATGCATCTATGTACATGCCTGTATTTAAACCTCTATAAATGTCCTTTAACCCCCAGTTCTTTCTTCTATTTCCCTTTACTTTCCTTTTGTTCCACTATCATGCTCAGCCTCCATTTGAGTGTCAGTATTTTCTGTCTGTTACATTACTCTTGATCAATCCCTATTGGACCTCTCACACCCACCTTGTCACTGATTTTGTATCACTTGTTGTTTCCTTATCCCTGGGCTAGTCAACACCACCTCCTTTCCCCCTCCTCCCTTTCTCCCATGTCCTCCACCCACCCAACCCATCGGTCTCATCATTTTCATCTCCAGACTATTCATCCGATCCATCTCATCCAGACAGACCAGCAGAGGCAACAACATGTACCAAAAAAAGGCATCCTAAACTGAAACAACCAAAGAAAACAAAACAATGACAACACACTCAGGATGATTTGAAAGACTGAAAAAATTCTTAATAAATTTGTTCAACTGTTTTTGAACTAAGTTACCAGACTTTTTTTTTCTCTAAGTTTACCAATAAAGTGACAGGCTCAATTACTTCTCTCATTCCCTCCGTGCTAGAATTAAGGAAAGTTAATGGACGGATCTTAGGTCTTCCTGAATGCTCTGAGAAAATGACCCCCATATCCAGAGCTTAAAATCCTTTTTCCTTCAATTTCCAAATCCATGTGGGGGCGCTGTTATTTCCCTACAACAGCACTCCAAAAGACCCCTTGATTTATTTTTCCCCCTTTTTTTGGGGGGGTGGGGTGGGGGGGCATTACAACCCTCTGGTGGGAGTAGGAGGCCAAATCTAAGACCCCTTGATTTAAAGAGTGGTCAGACTTCTCAAGTACTCTTTCCTGATAGCTATAAATTTTAGCTCAAGGAATACAAGGAACCATAAATTGGCTTAAGTGATCTTCTTTTATAAGCCATGATATATCAGATTTAATTACTGCCTTAATTTCTTCTATATAATCCTGATAGTAACTCCAACAGCACCTGGAGAATTTAGGTTGGACTTTCCTTATAAATGTCCTATAGTTCTTTTAGGCAGTGGACCCCAAATATCACTCTTAATCATTTCTGGTTTGATTACAATGTCTGACTTTTCTTCACACCTCTGAATAACTCCAGTATCTATTTGAATTCCTTGAACACTTAGGTTAAATCTTCCTGATAAACACGGTATTACTTTTTTAAGCTGAAACTCCTGCGTTTTACAATCAATGGGCCACTGCGAGGGCTTCTGAGTCTTCTCTTGGTTAATCAAACTTACTGCAGTGAGGACAGAGGCTGGACTTTTGCAAGTTTGGTTAGGCCTGTCTCCTGAAGGGAGGCTGGGTGATACCTGCAGTTTCTGTCTAAGATTTTCTTTGTTCTGGCAGGCAGACACCTTGCTTTCCACACTCTGGTAGGTGTGGCCTATACCAGGCTCCACGTGTGTGCTCCATTCTCTTCTTCCACTGACGTGGCTCCTAGAGAAAGACCCTTTTCTTTCTTGAGCGCTGGCAAGGCCCTGATGTGTGCTAACTGGTCACACCCCAGCCTCTATCCCTTTATAGCTATTCACCTTTTCCTTATCTGAGGTCTCAGCTAAACCTTGATCTTTCACCCTTGATGTCACCACCCCTGAGTCCCATCTACTCCTGTGACTCCTTATTTCTCAGTTGCAAGTGTGGGTGTGACCCCTGCATGGCTGGGAGAAGCAGTAGCTGGGGACAGGTGTTAGAGGTCACACATCTCCCTGGTAGTTCATGCTTTTCATCTTGAGAGAACATCAGTGACTTGTATGTTGTCAGAAAATAAACAAAACTGAGTCTCATGTTTCACAATCCACATAGCTAACTTCCAGGATCATTGACAGTTCTTTCATGTTTCTGACAGTGGCAAGTATTTTCCCCAGAGAAGTTAAGGGGACATGTGTCCCCACCTCATCCCCAGCCCAAGTGATGTTATCCTGGCACTCCCTGACCCGATGATGTCTTTCAAATATGAGCAGATCTTGTTCTGGGTGGGTTTCCAGGTGGTCAACCCAGTCCCTGGCCACCTCCCTCTTCTGCTGCACTGAGGACCCTCCAACATGGTGATTTGCTGTGTTCGGCTGCCCACAGTGTGATTTTCATTTAGTCATGCTTGAGCAATAGGCTTATGTTAAGATGATATCTTTCCCCCACACAACCTTCTCCATGTCAGTTAGGGAAAAATAGGCTGGCAGGGTTTTGTAGCTGTGCTCTTTCTGAATCACTGCTCACACCTTTCCAAGACTGCTGGTTCTAATACCACTTGTTAAATGTTGCTGAAAGCTATGCCACTCACTCACTGCTAGTGAGGTCCTAAGGTAATTTCTTGATAGGATAGTGACTTATTCTTCTAATGTTCATGTAAGGAGTTCTTGTGCATATGATGAAGTGCTGGACAGCTAACTAGAAAACAGGTGAATAAAGCCCACCAGGCCCTCTGCAGGAGGAAGATGTGGCCGTGACCTTCTGTAAATACTTACAGCTTTGGAAGCCTTTTGGGGCAATGTGGCAGTCACTGATCTGTGTCAATTTCAGCACTGGGAGTGTAGTGGTGGAGTCTACCCTGTCAATCTGGAGATAGCCAATGAGGTTTCTGTGTGGGCATGGCTTTCTCCTGAGAATTCTGGGAAGTCTCATGGTATTTCCCAATTGGAGGTGAGAAAACATAGACTCAGTCCCTGGGAGACGCGCTACTGACATGACCAGCTGACAGCATAGACCCTGAGTCCTAGGAACTAGAGGAGCCAAAGGAGAAGCCGCACGGGCTTACCCTAATGGAAGCAGCCTCTGGGGTCAGAGAAGCCAGCACTGAGATGCTTCTACTGCCATTGGCTACTGCTGCTGGAGCCTGAGCTCTGGAAAGGAGGAGCCATGGGGAGACCCTGCCAGCGCCAGGCTGCTTCTACTATCACTGGATACACAAGCCTCTGCACCCACTGGCCTGTGATTGTCCTGGTGTCATTGCATGTGCTTCGTGAGTTGAAAGGACACTTTATAGACCGGTATCAAACATATGGGCTAATATCAGACTTATGACTTTGAATAAGGCAGAGTTGGGATGCCTTCTCAATGTTCCATTTCTCTTGCATATAAACCTTTTCCTTATATCCATCTGAGTATCTATGAATTTGTTTCTCTAGTCTAACACAGGCAATCTGACTTTGTTCTATTGGATCACGATGAGTTAGAATAAACTCAAAGGCAATGGGTTCAGTTTCTCCTTGCTTCTCCCTACATTCTTGATTCCTCCTGCCTCTAGGACTAACTGATAAGGTTGTTAGGTAACTAGAGCAGGGACGGGGGGGGGGGGCTGTCCCTCCCATACCTGTGAAGGCCCCCATAAAGGAGGATGGGAAGGACTCTGATGACCATTAAATACCTACAAAGATCCCCAAACTGGGCATGCTCAAACTCAGGCTCCAAATCAGATGGACGGTAAAACTGGGTGACCCAAACTAGGCTTGGGTCCAGCACATCACTCAGGTGGGCTTAATGCAGCCAGTACAGTCCAGCAATACTTTCAGCCATGCCTCCCGAGCTAGAGGTTTAAAATACCCTGATGGTGGGAAGGCATTCCTTTGTCCCCCTCCTCCTGTACCCACCTGTGCCATGCCTCACTCTCTCTGTCCTCAGTTCTGCATGTGTGAGTGCACCATTCCACGGGATAGCTTGTGTCCAGCTGTGAACTTCCTCACATCTACCGCTTGGTTCGATCCACTTTCCTGAAATAGCATGTACTCTTTTTAAACTGTAAAACCTAAAATTAGCCCATCCTTCATAACAACACACTTGGATTAGAAATGGGCTTTAGTGTGAATTCTTTCTTGTGCAAAGCCAAGAACCGGGGCAGTCCCCACTCAAGAAATTTCACAAGAGGACAAGCCACACAGCAAGGTTATCCTCCCCACTGTTAGGGTGAGCCCTGTTCTGTCCCTAGGAGGGCTGCTAGATTCACAGCTCAATCTCTCCTGTCCCCTGGTCTGTGGCTCTCCTGGCAGTGAACTAACAATAGGTTTTGAAGCTAGATAAAGCTGGTTCTCATAGCACTTGTTAAATTTGCTGGTGGCTACGTCACTCACTCTCCGCCCCTGAGACAAGTCAACCACAGTCACCCTGTACGACGGAGTGGAACTGGCCTTGGGAGTTTACACTGCCCACCTTTCTCTCGAGGAGCAGCTGGTGGGTTCAAACCAGGCCCCCGGGGTTAGCAGCTCCATGTGCAGCCCACTCGGCCATCAGAAGCCCTTGTTATGCCAGTGCTATCGTCAACACCAACCGCTTTCCTTTCCAGAGAGTCTCCAGGTGAAGGAGGAAAGACCTGGTAAACCCATGGCTTACAACAGAACATCGTTCAATAGAATGCAAGGGGATGAACTTCTAAGTTTGAAGACCCTCAAAACACACAGTGGCCACAGCAATGGACTTGAGCATAGCAACCGGTGTGAAGATGGTACAAAATGAGCAACAATGAGTTCTGGGTGGGGGAGGCTCACTAGGAGTTGTGGCCAACCCAACAAGCCAAGGGCAACTTACAGCCCTGTAACCAGAACCCCTAATTACATGGCCTCAGGGAGTTACACCCTTCTCCAAGCCTATCTTTTTCTCTGGAGAGAGGACAGAAACACCCACACTGCAGCAAGACAGTAAAGTGTACCATATTTGTCGGACTATAAATGCACTTTTTCCCACAAAAAGTGGGGGGGGGGAGACAAGGGTGTGTCTTATAGTCTGAAGGTGTGGTGCCCCAGGACATTTGTCTAAGTAATTGGGGTGGAAAGCTAACCGTGGCTCCAGGGTCCCCCTCAGGTGACAGGAGCTGGGCAATACCAGCAGGAAGTGGGCTGGCAGGGGATCTACAGGTGCTCTCCAGGACACATAAGGAGGAGGGTGGGAGGGGCCAGGAGCAGCAACAGAGTCAGCAGATGATGAAAAGCCTGTGAAAACGACATCTCTATGTCGTCTTTATATCCTGGAACAACTTCCCTTTGAAAGTCATGGCTGAGCTGGTTGAAAGATTCTTTCTCTGAGACTTTCTTGACAAATTAATTGACTTGTCTGTTTCAGCAACTTGGCGTCCTTAGAAAGGTGACACTCCATGCCATAGACAGGCAAGGGAGAGGACTGCCTCTAGTCCTACTCCTTATTCAATCAAGCCTCTCAGGAAGGCAGTCCCTTGATGATAAGAAAGATCAGGGGCAGGAACCCACAGGGGCCATGACCTTGAAGGGAACAGTGAGGAACCAGAGACCTCCAGATGCATGATCACACTTTAGGATTGGGGAAGTTGAGTGATAGATGAGAAACTACCCAAGGAGCAGAGACCATATGTGAAGCCAAACTCTCCCTTTTCCATGCTGCCCTTCCGATACCTCAAAAAAGGATTTTGAAGTGGAGAATGATGAGTGTTGGCCTGGACTTAGCTGAGTGTGAGTTCCCAGTTCCTGGCACTCCACAGGTGGAATCTCTTTCTGTGCACCCCTCATGCTAGTTCTCAGTCAGGCTATCTCCCATCAGACCCATAATTCTCTTATGTCACAGCATAAATACTTATTCCTTTACCAGTTTTCCTGTCAGATAGACCCAAAGCCCAAGTAGGGCCCACTAAGGGATTTAACACGTATTTGATAAAGGAGAAGAAAAGCGAGAAGGAGCCAAGGGGAAGACAAAGGAGAGAGAGAAGGGATGAAAAAGGAAGGAAGATGTGAAGTGTGAATAAGCAAACTGCAGAGGGGGTGGCACAGAATTAGAGCCAGAGTGAAGAGCTCTTGGGATGTGTCCAAAGAGGCCTGGTCCAGCTATGTGGCCTTGCATATACCCTTTACTGCTCTGGATACAGCTTGTAGAGTGGCTCACATCACATGGCAAGCATTTCTCATGGGCTGCAGAATTGCCACACTCCAGGAAGTAGGGTGGGGTATGGCTAGCCTGAGAGCCATCAGTCTGTCTACACAGTCTCATTTCTGAGGGAGATAAAATCTGTGTGAAGAAGAACTGGGAACCCAGTGACTTCTCCAAGAAAAAAACACAGTAGGCTTCTTTCACAGGAATTGCACGAGTAACTAGAAGAAAAACCAAGTTCCCAAATGCCTTAAAGCAATTTGCAATTATATGGAAAACATGGTATGAGGCATAATCTGGACAGCAGGAGGAAGGTGAGTCAAAAGGACTGTAGTCAGAAGCCTAGCACAGAGTTTGAGGCCCTACTGGGGCCTAGCTGGCTCAGGTGGCTAGGTGTATGGAGTAAGGGTAGTGATGGAGAACCTGGTCCCATGTACCAGCTCTCAGCCTTCTGGAAGTCTTAATAAAAGGGTAAACACAAATTACTACATGCTGCCCAGGTGTCTTAGTTATTGGCATAACAGAAACACGTAAGTGGATAGTGTAATAAACAGAAATTTATTCTCTCACACTATAGAGAATAAGAAGATTGAATTTGAGCTGTGATGTAGGGAAAGGTTTTCTCTTCCTGGCTCTGAAGGAAGGCATACTCTTTTTGACTCCTTTTGACATCTGTAAGCTTGATGTTCCTTGGAAGGAACAGAAGGAGGTCTCTTCTCCTGCATCTACAGGGGTCCACAAACTATGGCCCACAGGTCATATGCACCCGCTGAGGACATTTATCCGGCCCACTGGGTGTTTTTGTCACCACTGATGTCCGGCTTAGCAGCCTACTCATCCAAGGGCCTGCAGTGAATTTGTTCATAGGTTTGTTTGTTTGTTTTTTAACTATAGTCCACCCCTCCAACAGTCCAAGGGACAATGAACTGGCCCCCAGTTTTAAAAGTTTGAGAACCCCTGGGAGGTTCTCAGAAAAAGAACCCTGTCTGATCTCTTCTTGATTATATTTAAATATTTCATATCTCAACAGAGATTGACTTAGAATACAAACTAATAATGCCGATAGCATTAACCTATGTGCCTCTAATCCTACATATTATTTACAGCACAGAGAGTGTAGATCAAATCGCAAGGAGAAGATGATGGCATGAGATCACAAGACAGAGAATAACTGGCTTTTTAGCATGGCTATAGAGGGAGCTATGTGGCTGGTGTTGGTGGCAGGACTGGTGGCCAGACTCTTCAAGCCAATTGGTGTAGCTACCCATGAATGTTCAATTCCTTGACCCCATGATATTCTGCTTTGTGTCAAGTGTGGTGAAATCATTTCAGGAAGTAAGATGAAATGTCATGAAGACAGCAAGTGAAGAAAACATTTGGCATTGCTACTTCATTGTCATGAAGAAAGAACATGTTTGGATACTAATTTGATGGAAAATAAAGTTTGTTTTTTAAAAATAAAAATCAAAAATTTAAGTATAATTGAAAATCATGGCCTAGCTAAATTGATGAATTTGGGGGGCAACACAGGTCAATGTTTAACCCAGGGTTGCTGAGAAAGCAATTGTTAATCACCTGCTTAAGGGGAGCATAATCATCCCTGCTAGTAACAACAAATCAAAGGATTTGACTTATAGGGCCTTGCAAAGAGTTCCTGTGTGAAGCAGTCACTACATCCACCCAACACTCATCTCCCTGGATCATTTCCCACAGTGTGCCCAGCATCAGCAGATGGCATCTCATCAGAAATTATACATAAACACATGTTATTTACATGAAGAATATCCCCTCATCACAAGCACCAATTATCACATCCCTACTGTGGCCTCTGTGTCATCTCATTCAACCTCTTCATACCCATCCTGTAAGACAGTGGATTTGTTTTTTTGTTTTCTTAGAACCTAGTCAAAGACAATGAATTTGGTTTTTTGTTTTCTTTTGCTTTAGAGTATTTATCATTGCTTCAAATATACCCATAACTTCTCATTCAGAAAGCAATGTAATGAAGGCTTCATAAATATAAGCAAATACTTTAAGAGAGTGAATCACTAGACCTAGGGAATTAGATCCACAGTCTTAGGGACTCCTGGGTCAATTGGCATGACATAGTTCACAAAACAATGTTCACAGAGGCAGCCCACTTCATAACAGTAGCAAAATTGCAATGATGAAGTAGCAAGAAAATAATTCTAGAGTTAATTCTAGGGTCACCACAACATGAGGAACCATATTGAAGGATCATGGCATTCAGAAGGTTAAGAACCACTGCCTTATCCACTCTTCAGGTCTCGAACTGAATTCACTCTGGGTTTAAGATCACAAGGGCAGTATCTACCCAAGGATGAAGTTCAGAAGGTTAAAATAGGAGGAGTGGAAACAGGAAACCAGGGAGGAAATGAGATATGTGGTAGTACACTGAGGGGGATGGAATGGATGAGTTGAAACAGAATGTGTATGATCTTTTTAATGTAATTATGGCAATCTACTTTGTAAACCTTCACCTGTTCATAATAAAAAAAGTTTAAATACAATAAAACTATCTTAAATTATCTGAGGATTGGTCTGCCTATATGCAAAATAACCTCCAGATGAGACTAGTCAGTGCAACATGGCTGCAACAGCCCCAATTCAAAAAC
The DNA here is from genome assembly GCA_004026705.1 of Nesogale talazaci. Classification (NCBI taxonomy): domain Eukaryota; kingdom Metazoa; phylum Chordata; class Mammalia; order Afrosoricida; family Tenrecidae; genus Nesogale; species Nesogale talazaci. The sequence goes on from PVJH01007643.1 coordinate 66,911, forward strand.
TCCTAAATATCCCCCAATGAGGCAGAATATGTGAATGTACCAAAAAAACACCATTTCACAGCCACATGCTGGTCTCTTAAGTAGGCCATCCCCAAAAAACAAGGCTCAGGCAAAACAGCTGTTACAAACAAAAATTCATTGTGACCAGGGAGAACCTTCCTAGGCAACTCCTGCACTGCTGGATGCACTAACTCAGAGCGAGTTGCTGGATGCTGGATGCGAGTTGCTGGGAGCAGGAAGAATTCGTTCTATGAAAGCTCTGCCCAGCGTAGCTTCTTTGCAGTTTTTTGGGGAGTACACCCTCATATGTCAGGTCCACAGCCAGTGAAATACCACACGGTCCTGAAGCAGAATGGTGGCACATTCTGCAACCTGATGGATGGTTACATTGAAAGAAGCAGCCCACAACAGAGTGCGCAGTCCTTCACCCTCGGTCACAATAAGGGGAGGTCATGGATGATAGCATTCAAGTGTGTTTGTTCAGTTCGACAGGAACTCTTCTGAAGGGACACACCAGTAACCGCTCCCTCCAGGGAAAGGGTCCCAGCCATGATGGGAAGGAGGGTTCCATCCAAGGTTGCTTTGCATTTTAACCCCTAAGAGGTATTTTTTTACTAAAAGAATGGTATTTTTTTTAATGGTATAATGGTCAATAAGCACATGAAAAATGTTCATCATCGTTGGTCATTAAAGAAATTGAAATCAAAACCCCAATGAGATCCCACCTCATCCCCAGTAAGATGGCTAAGATCGGGAGAGGATAAGGGGGGCTGGCGAGGATGTGGAACCCTGGCGCATTGCTGGTAGAAATGCAAAGTAGTGCAGCTGCTCTGGAAAAGTTTGGCGATTCCTCAAGAAGTTAAAGACAGAATTGCCATATGATCCAGAAATTCCCCTCCTAGTTTCCCCTGCTATCTGAAAGTAGGGGCTCTTATGAAACTGTTCATAGTCCAAAGTGGTGTAGTATGAAGATGCACTCACCATTCATTTATATGGGGAAATTTTGTGCATTCCCAGGTCCAAAAAAATAATCTACCAAATTATACCCAATAACACAGAGAACCTAAAATAACACGAACATATGGTGTTCACAGACACAGTTCGAAGCTCTGGCGGCTCCGTGCCGAGATGCTGAGTGAAGTTCCCAGGAAAGGCGCTTGGCAATGCCATGCTCGCAATGCCACACTCGCAATGCCACGCTCGCTGCTCGGGTGTCGCTGCCACTTCTCCAGCGAGCTGCAAAACAAAAGCTGAACGCTGGTTTCTCTTTTTGTGTATGCAGAAGTTTCTTTTAAAGCTAAGCAAAGATCACTATTTGCCTATCTAATAGCTAATCGCTCCTTCTACATTGGTTATACGAACTCTTATGTTCAGCTGACCATAGGAAAAGCACTTTCTTTCTTAGCACACTGTAACCACATGACTTAGTGCTGACAAGTGAAATGCCAATAAAAAGATATGTGTAAGACTGGATCTACTAGAGAAACAATTTCAGTGACACTCGTATAGATGTAAGAAAGAGCTTTGTATCAAGTGGTCATTATTTATCAAGAAAACATCCTAGCTCAGTCCACATCAACTCCATAAATCTGATACTAGTTCATAAATCCCTGTTCAGACTCATACAACCACAAGACATGATGCAGAAAACAGGAAGATCACAGGCTAATGGATACAAAGTCTTGTGAATCCAGTGGCGGTGGACTCCAGGGTTCCTGCAGGTCTCAGAAGCATGACTTCCCAAGCGGAAGGAGAAGGTAGAGAGAGAAAGAGAGGACCTTTCCAGAATCCTCCTATTGGGAAGGCCACGTCCACCAGGAGGTACCATGAGGCTTTGACCTCCTGGCAGGCTGGAGTCCACCCCTACTCTTCAAGTTGACATGAAATTAAAGTAACTACCACAGGTAGCAAATTCCAGGAAATTTCCTCAGAGCTGGACTGTGACCTTTGTCCCTTCCTTCCTCCTGTTACTTAAAAGGGAGCTATACGGACTGGCACTCCAGCAGTCATTTGGGTCATGAGATGTCTCAAATGAAAAGTAAGTGACAAAAATAATAGTCGAAAAGTAAGAGAGGAGACTAGTTTCCTGAAGACTCAGTTTACAAGAAATAAACTCATCTTCTTTAATCTATCTCTTTTTTCTTCACATATATGTAAGTATAACCCCTACTGTAATAGCATCTGTGCTTATATTATTTTTATCTCCATTTTACAGATGTGGCCCAGCAAGGAGAAGCAATATGTCTAAGGATAATAGCCATGGTAAATTGTACAATCTGCAGGTTCCTTGAGAGTAGAGATGCAAGTAGGGTACTACCTCTATACAGATGTAAAGAAATGTGTGTGTAAGTGTATGTATATAGATAGATATAGATCTATCTGCTCAAAGGGCCCTATTACCAATGATCACAAGTGCCCTGGAGGCACAGGAACCCTGGACTGCTAACTGGAAGGTCAGTGGATTGAACTACACAGTGATCTGCAAAGCTATCTGCTTCCAGAAAGAAAGATTGCAGTTGTGTAAACTGTTGGGGACAGTTTTACTCTGTCCGACCGGGTCACTGTGAGAAACAATCAACTCTGTGGCAATGATATTGGTCTTGGTTTACCAATATGTGTACCTAGAGCTCAGATCTTGATTTCTAGATACCACTGGCAATAAAAGGTACAAGGGCTCCCTTTAATCCAAAAACTGGGTGAGAGAGAGCACCAGGTGATCCTGGGATGTTTTGTCATGCCAAGAAGTAAGGGAGGGCTCAGAAAATGACAAGGATATGTCTGATATACAGTAGCCAACTTGAAGGAGCTACTGGTGGCCAAATCTCAAACAAATTGAAAATAAAATTTTAATAAGAATAGGAGTCAATTATAACCTATAGGATGAAATAGGAACCCATAAATCCACACTAATTACATTTGGAAGGACATACTTGGAGAAGAAAGAACAGCTCTTCCTGGCAGGAGAAATTTAATAATTAACTATAGAAGGAACGATGGCCATAGAAAAAAATCACTACTCAGTAAATTGCCTAGTAATAATTATTTCAGGCAAGGATCACCGTCAAAGACAAAAAGTAGAAGGCAACAATATTAAAAATAAGATATTTACATAGTCTCAAACTATCTCCCCAGAGATACACATTTAATAGCAAAGGGGTTAAGGGTTATTTCTAAGTGGAAAAATCAAACAGCATGCACCTCAAAAATAATACATTCCAAGATGCAAGGGCATTCTGGCCAAAACTGCATAATCCAAATTTAACCAAGAGGAAATAGCAGACAAACCCAAATTGAGGGCAGTCTACAAAATAACTGGCGAGTGCCTCTCAAATATAAGCCAAAGACTGGAGTTGCTGCTCCAGATTAGAGAGACAATTGCCAATGTTCAAACAAGATCTATAGATTAGATAATAGTAGTGTATGCGTGTTAATTCTCTGATTTGGGTAAGTGCACTGTGGTTATGTAACAGTTGAAGAATCTGAGTGAAGAGTATGTTGGGAATTCTCTGTACTATTTTTGCAACTTTGATCTAAGTCTGAAGTCCTTTCAAAATGGAATGTTAAAAAAGAAAAAGACTTAAGCTAGACTGTAGTTTAATCACACCAGGTAGATCTTATTTGAATCCTGATTTAAGCATACAAACTAAAAAGAAAACTTAGACACTTAGGAATCTGAGCTTGGCTCTCTGGGTAGTAAATAAGAGACTATTCCTCGTTTTCAGGTTAGATAATACTACTTCGACCATGCTATTTTTTAGAGAGATGTGCTGAGGTATTTTCATGTGGATTTTCATTGTGTCCAGGATTTGCCTCCAGTGTGCTGTAGATTGGAAGGCACTCAAAACGAAGAGCAGCTGCCACAATAGACTCAGGTAAACTAGTAATAGCAAAGACTGCCAGTGCTTTACTGTGTTCTAATTGTGAACCATCTATCAGAGCTGGCTTCAGCACAACTAACAACTATCCGTATAGGAAGGAAGGGTGCAGTGGAGTGTAGATGGGACAGGACCAGCCAGGGACTGCCTATTGGAACAGGGGCTTGTCATCTGTCTACGTTTGTGAAAACGTAGCTCCAATGAAAAGAGCTTTGAGAACAACACCACAGGTGGTTCTCTCCTGGATAGGTGAGAAAAGAGGAAGCTTCACTGTTTCTTCCTGCTAAGCTCCTGGGGCATTCTCTCCTCTGGATCTGACCTCCCCAGTCCCTGCTTGGACCTCCGTTGAGTCCATGCAGACTGCAGACTCAGCCCATCTGGCTCATCCCAGCCTCAGAAGTTCTGCAAGAACTGGGTTAAGGTCATCACTCCCACTTCTGCAAAACTGTGGCAACTCCCACATCCCCTGAAGCCCTCCTATCCTTCACCCACACCCTGTTCCCCTTACTTATCATTGACAGTACAGCATTTTTACAAAGACTACTATCACTTTTCCATGTCATCTGCCCAATTCAGAGTGAAGGAGTGACCTATGGTCCCATGCACTCCCTCTAGGGATTCTGTGGGCATCTTACAGTGTGAAGAATGTTTAGTATTCCAGACTCCACCCTCTAAAGCCACTCAAACCCCGAACACTGTGACAAACAAAAATGTACCCACCCCACTGAGAAAGTAGGACCCTCATCTTCTCTGGCTTTACTTCCCCCAGAATAAGGGAGAAGGCATATTCTGGAGGAACAGGAGGTGGGAGAGCAGCTTTCTCTCAGCGCCCATCAACATCTTCAGAAATAATTGTCCAGGCTGAGACAGGGAGGAACTGACCAAAGATGGATGTCAGGGGGCTTTGCACAGAGACTTCCAGGGCAGAGTCCCAGGTAGGTTGATAGGACCCAATGGCTGAGCGATACCTAAGCCCGAGGCCCTGGGCCCACCAAAACAGGCAATGGAACTTCATCCTGAGCACCAGCAGAGAACTACTGTATGGCTGCAGTCATTCTTTTTTTATGTTCATAGCAGAACATTTTCTTAAAATCAATAACCAAACACAACACTGTTCAATTGTTTCCTGCTCATGCAGACACCACATCATGGCCCATCAAGTCCTGAGGACAATATTTCTGCTCAGAGCACAGAAAGAACCATAGGGCTGGCACCACCACGAGACACAACATTTCTCACTGCCCCATAGCATCACAAGGGAGACACACAGCAGGAATTGTGTACACCTTGAGTTCACCATGTTGAAGTCAGACACTGGGGGCATGCAACAGAGCAGCAAGGAGAGCAGAGTTGTGGAGTCCCTAGAGAATACCAAAAATGGGTTGAGGGGTCAGAGTGAGGTGCCCCATCAGTGTCCTCTGGAAAAAAAAACACTTAAAGGACAAAAAATAGACCTTGAGCTATTTATAATGTTTGTTGTTGCTGCCTTTCTGTTGTTGTTGCAGCTATTGTTTTAGTGTCTTGTGTTGATGTATATTATTATCACTGCATGTCTATATGGAAGGGATAGGCACGATCAACAAGCTGGAAAAAAAAACAATGAGATGGGTTGTTCTCAGGGGACATGGGAGAAGGGAGATGGGGAAAGGAAGTGAATGTTAACAAACCCAAGGAAAAGGAAACAACAAGTGGCTAAAAATTGATGGTGAAGAGGGTATAGGTGGTCTGACAGGCCTGGATCAAGGACCATGTAGTCAAAAGGCATTCCTGAAACCCAAATGAAGGCTGAACATGATAGTGGGACAAGAGAAAAGTAAAAAGAAGTAGAGGAAAGAACTAGGAGGCCAACAGCATTTATAGAGATCTAAGCATAGGCATATACATATGTAAATATATTTATATATGATGAAGGGGAAAAAGATCTAAGGTTTAGTATTATAGAAACACAGTGGACAGTGGACCTCTACTCAAGTACTCCCTCAATACAAGAACACTTTGTTCTAATAATTCAGCAATCTGAGATGTTCACAGATCACTGTTCCCTACATGTTCCAAAAATGATCGTTGAAGGAAAAGCAGGTGGAAAAACAAATGTGGCAAAAAAAAAAAGATGATGGTGCCCAGCTATCAAAAGGTAAAGCATCTGGGGTCATAAAGGCTTGAAGATAAAAAAAAAAAAAAAAACAGCCATCACTTGACTAAACAAGCGGCCATCCAGCTCAAAAGCAACAAAGCCCACATGGATGAAGCACACCAGCGTGTGAGACCATGAGTTGTTAAGGGGATCAGTTATCAGGGTTTAAGAACTAAAAACCATAACATTGCATGCTCGCTTTCCTGATATGATCACTGATGACAAATGTATGCGTAAGCAAATGTGGTGAAGAAAGTTGATGGTGCCCGGCTATGAAAAGGTATAGCGTCTGGGGTCTTAAAGGCTTGAGTAAACAAGCAGTCATTCAGCTCAGAAGCAACAAAGCTCACATAGAAGAAGCACACCAGCCTGTGTGACCACGAGGTGTTGAAGGATCCGGTGTCAGGCATCAAAGAACTAAAATTTTATCATTATAAATAGGGGGGAGTACCCAAAACCCAAAACCCATCAATAGGTGAAGTGACATCCTCTTACAGAGGGTTGCAGGGAGGAGATGAACCAGTTAAAGTACAGTGTAGTAACAATGAAATATGCATCTTTCCTCTAGTTCTCAAATGCTTCCTCTCACCCACTAACATGCTCCTGACAAGTCTGGCTAGAACGGGGGATGCACACTGGAGTCGGAAACATGGGGAAATTAGGATAGATATTCCCTCAGGAAAATTGATGGGAGTGGTGATACTGGGAGGGTGGGGAGATGGTGGAGTAGAAAGGGGAAACCAATTTCAAGGATCTACATATAACCTCCTATCTGGGGCATGACCAACAGGGAAGTGAGTGAAGGGACACATTTGAGAGTGTACGATATGAAATAGCAATTATTAAAGGTAAATTATTAAATTATTAAAGGTTCATGGAGGAAAGGAAATATGAGGAGGTGGAACTGGGGGTCTAAGTGGAGGGAGAATGATGATGAAAACAAGTGTGCAAATGAGATCTGCATACAATTTATGTATGTATGGATCGTGAGGGGAGGTGTACCCAATAAAATGATTTCTTTTTTTAAAAAAGGGGGGAGAGGGTAAGGGAGCTTTTTTTAAGAGGAGCTTATGCCAAGGGCTCAAGTGGAAAATGTTTGGAAATGAATGTGGTAATGTGTGCAAATGTGCTTGATACAGATGATGTATTGAATGCTATAATAGCTGTAAGAGCCCCCAATAAAATTATTTAAATAAAAAAAGAAGAATAAAAGCAGCCATCTAGCTGAGAAACAACAAAGTCCACACAGAAGAAGCACACCAGTATGTCCTGACATAATCACTGTAGACAAAGCAGGTGCATAAGCAAAAATGGTGAAGAAAGCTGCTGGTGCCTGGCTATCAAGGGATATAGAGTCTGGGGCCCTAAAGGCTTAAAGATAAATGAGCAGCCATCTAGCTGAGAAGCAACAAAGTCCACATGGAAGAAACACAGCAGCCTGGTTGATCACAAGGTGTTGAGGGGATCCGCTATCAGGCATCAAAGAACAAAAAAGCATATTATTGTGAATGAGGGGGAATGCAGAGTGGGGACGCAAGGCCCATCTGTGGGTGACTGAACATTTCCTCACACAAGGCTCTCAGGGAGGGGAAGAGTCCATCAGAGTGCAGTGTAGCAATGATGAAACATACAATGTTCCTCTAGTTCTTAAATGCTTCCTCCCCCCCTCCGCCCCCACCCGCCCCAATATCATGATCCCAATTCTAACTTACAAATCCGGCTGGACCAGAGGATGTACACTGGTACAGATAAGAACTGGAAACACAGGGAATCCAAGACAAAAGAACCCCTCAGGACCAGTGGAGAGAAGGGTGACAATGGTTGGTGAAGGGAAGGTGGGGTAGAAAGGGAGAACAGATTGCAGGGATCTACATAAAACCTCCTCCCTGGGGATAGATATTGGAGAAGTGGGTGGAAGGAGACACTGGATGGTGTAAGCTATGACAAAATAATAACAATTTATAAATTATCCAGGGTTCGTGGAGGAGAGGAGAGCAGGGAGGGAGAGAAAAATGAGGAGCGGATACCAGGGACCAAGCAGAAAGCAAGTGTTTTGAGAACGATGAGGGAAACAAATGTACAAAAGTGCTTGATACAATGGATGTATGTGTGGATTGTGATAAGACTTATATGAGCCCCCAATAAAATGATTTAATAATAATAATAATAATAATAAAAGAAATGACAGCTATTTCTCAGGATGCAAAAGGTCTGTGTGGGTTTCACCTCAAATGCTGTCAAGGTAAGACCCTCAGTCAAAATTTCTCATATCCTCTATGTCACACTCTGGTCTTTATCCTGAAGGAGACCCTGTGCCAGTTTCAGAACAGAGCTGTAAATGACGACTGCAGCACCTAGTGGAACAGGCGCCTGAGCTAGAAAACTAGTTGGGTTGTGGGAAAGAAAAGCCAATAGCCCCTGTCTTGTTTGCACGCTGGGTTTGTGCTCAGTGGAACATTAGGGACCTGGAGACAGCAGCAAGTCACATCACTGCCTTGGAGGCAGAGCTGCTTCTGTGGTATTAGCACAGAGCTTCTCAAAGCAGACGGTCCTGTCCACGTCAGCCCTCCAGTCATTGTCGACTCATGATACCATTAGTCGTGGTAACTACAGTCAGCAAAGACGTGCTACATTGTTCACATGGTATCTCATGCGATTATTGTCACTTAGTTCAAGGCAGGGTGAGTGGAAAAAAGAGCAATAATTTCTAGGAGAAGAAAACTATACTTTCAAAATTAATTTTTACATAAATAAACCCGCTGTCCTGCTATTGGTTAAGATTTCTGGGAAGTTAACCGGGGCATAGAACATTGCAGGTGGATCACATGCACTCCTTGTGTAGTGCTGAACTGGGCTCATTCTGTCCCTCGCCTCGAACACCTGTACCTATGGATAAAGACTAGAACAGGCATACAGATCCCATCATCCCCGGCTTGATTTTTCCTCTAAAAGACAGCTTCAGGGAGGGGAGGGGCAGAAGGTCAGTGTTAAGATGGTAACGTCCTGGTGCCACCTGGTGGCTGGCATGCTCACTGTTGCTTCCCCAGACCCCTCTGCCTGCTGCTGCTGCTGCTGCCGCCGCCTCTCTATGCATACCCCAAACACACCCTGCCCCCTTCACTCAGATAACTAGAATTCAGAAACAGCTTGGAATGAGCAGCTTTTAGAACCTGGCAGCCCCGGTTGCAAATCTCGACCCTACTATTTATTTACAATTGACCTCAGACAAGTCACTGAAACTTCCCCTGCCTGTTTCTTCATGTAGAATGTGAAAGTAACTGACCAGACATATCGAGGTCATAAGTGGTGCTGGTGGTGGCAGTGCTGATGGTAGTTGTTGGACGCTACCAAGTCCATTTCAATTCAGCAACCCTGTGCACAACAGGACGAAATATTGCACCATTCTCAGTCCTGCACCATTCTCACAATCATTGCTGTTTTTGAGCTCATTGATGCATCCAGTGTCCATCCGTCTCCTTGAGGGTCCTCTTTTTCATTGCTCCTCTACTTCATCAAGCACCATGTCCTTGTCCAGGGACTGGTCTCTCCTGAGGACATGTACAAAGTAAGTGAGTTGAAGTCACTTCATCATTACTTCTAAGACGCATTCTAGTCTTTCGTGAACTCTCATGAATAGGGTTACGCAGAAATTGATGTTTTTGTCTGGTTTCCCAAGATGAGACTGGGAAGAAGGAGAAGTCCTACTTTCTAGGTAGTGATGTCATTGTGTTTATGGTTATGGGAAATGCTTCACCAATTGTGGATGCAATTTAAATGGGATGAATGACAGAGTTGATGTCAGTAAGCTGTGCACAGGGGAAAGGGTTTTACAGCAAGAACAACCAAAAATGAAGGGAAAGTGGTGGCTACAGATGCCAATAGTAGTTAGACATAACCTCACGGGACAAAGCCTCTAGGCTTGGAAGCTTAAGGTCATGATCTCATAGGATAATTCAGTTAATTAGCTCCGTGAATGAACTAACCCACCAGACTCTTGTCTATGTGAACCACTCACAGCTTCCTCCATCCTGAAAGCAGAAGAATTAGAGCAATAGCTTTAGAGTGATAATAACTGGGTCGAGGGTTTATAAGAGATGCAGGGGCGGTGATTAGGAGGGAAAGGGAGTTGAGGGAGTGGAAATGAAGGCACGGGAGCAGTAGAACTCTTTGTGATTGCACAACACTTTTTTAAAGACAATTTAACCATGTCAGGAATTTTTTAAAACTGATACTGTAGTGATGTACAATTTTTCCTTCTCCAGGGACTGGTCTCTCCTGATGACATGTACAAAATAAGTGAGTTGAAGTCACTTCATCATTACTTCTAAGGAGTTCAATTGAAAGATTGAACTATTAAATTGTATGATATGCAAATTATGTGCTAATAAAATTGTTGGAAAAGAAAAGAAGATACCAAAAGGACAAGATGAAAATTTTTTAAAAAAAGAATTAGAGAGTGCAATTACTAAGTGTTCTGATTAGAAACACAGTAGGTGAATTATGATAACACAGGAAAAAAGTCTGTCGAACTTTGAATTACTAAAGAATTCAGATTTAAAGGACCTATTGAAGCTGGAGGAATTTCAGAGACTATGACCCTGAGTTGTTCTCCAACCCTTCCATTAAAATGATCCCCTTGTAGTGGAGACCCAATGCCCAGCTACAGACAATCGGACATCCTCACAGAGGGATCACAGGGAAATGATGAGTCAATCAGGGTACAATATAGCATCAATGAAACACACAACTTTCCTCTAGTTCTTTGGTGATTCCTTCACCCCATTATCATTACCTCAATCCTACCTTACAAATCAGATTAGACCAGAGTATGCCCACTGCTACAGATAGGAGCCCACAACAAAGGGAATACAGGATAGATAGACACCTCAGGGTCAAAAAGGAGAATAGAGATACCAGGAGGATTAGGGGATGGTAGGGGGAGAAAGGGGGAAATGATCACAAGGATCAATCTAGAACCCACTCCCAAGGGGATGAATAATGGAAAAGTGGGTTAGGGGTGATGGAAGACAATATATGATATGGAAAAATATTCCATAACTTATCAAGAGTTCGTGGGGGAGGGCAGGTGGGGGAGTGAGGGAGCTGATATCAGGGGCACAAATGGGAAGAGAATGCTCTCAAAATTATGATGGTGGCACATGTGCAAATGTGGAGGAATGTATGGATTGTGATGAGATGTAAGAGTTTCAATAAAAATATTTTTTAAAAACGATCCCCTAGGGGCTGAGCCCCGGTGGCGTAGTGGTTGTGCGCGGGACTGCGGCCCACTGGGATGGAGGTTCAATTCCAGCAGTGGGGTTGGCCTCCTACTCCCACCACCAGAGAGCAGTGATGCCAAAAAAAAAAAAAAAGATCCCCTCACATTGTTTAAAAAGTATGCATGTGTACGCATGTTCACGCCCACACGTGCACACACACAAAAAAAATCAAAAACACACAAATATATTTTTCTGTTTTATTAAAATTTCTTCACAACAAGCTTCTATTATTATCCTTTGCTATTTGAGGAAATCTATCAAGATTACCCTTTGAAAGGCCCCCAATGGCCCCCCCAAGAAAAAAAAATAGATTTCATAATATTCTGAGCAGGCTCTCCAGATTAAATTTAACTGGCCTAGCAGAATTCCTCAGAAACTACTCATGTGTTAAACTTGCTTTCTGAAACATATTGGTAAACCTAAGACTCATTCCCTTTTACAGTTTGTTATATAATGTTTTCATTAATTTCAAGCTAACTTAAGAGAGTGATGGAAACCTATCTCTATATGTATTTATATATGTATATCTGTATAAATATATTGAGAGAGTGTGTTGGACTAGGCAGTTGTGTCCACTCCTTGCCAAGTGCCCTACAGGAGAGAGAGGCTTCCAGCACCGTTGTGTGTGTGTGTGCCTACTGTGTATCTCTTGATGATCAATGCAACCAGGTAGTCTGTGCTCAACTCTCATTGACACACACTATATAATGGCTGTGAGAGGAGTCCCCACCCTAAGGGCATGGGGGAGAATGGTGACTGAACAAAGTCCTCAGTGAATGGTGATATCTGAGCCATCAAAGATACAGGTATTTTCTAATAAAATTCATCTACTAAGATTTCACATGATTGTATTCTTTCATGAATGATCTCCCCAAACAAAATAAAGTCTCTATTAGCTTTCTATCACTGTGTTTTATATTATTACACATTTAGTGACTTAAAACCTCACACATTCAAAAATAATAAACCATCTTCTGATGCTATTATGGTACTAAAATCAGATGAAGCAGATGTCACATCTTCCTCAGTGGAGTGGCAAGTGGGCTCAAACTGTGCACCTCTTGGTTAGCACCCAAGTGTTTGATCATTGCATCATCAAGGCTCCTTCATTGATCTACCCATGTAGAAATTGGGGGATTGGTTTTGCTGTACATATTATCAACAAGAACAACAAGAAAAAGGTAACTTACAAAAATCAAACAACAGCATCTTAGGAAAACTACATATGAATATATCTTATGAACATCAACACAAAATCCTCAACAAAATACTAGTGAATCAAATCTAGCAATGCAGAAAAAAGATTAGGTACCAAGATTAATCCCAGGAATGCAATGCTATCTTATGTCCAAAAATGAATTAATGCAACATACTAAGTCAAGAGAAAAAAGGATAAAACCCATCTGACCATCTCAATCTTGTTGTGGGTGGTAGGGTGGGGGAGGTATGCCATCAAATCAGCTCTGGCCCATAACAATCCATATGCACACACAGCTGGACAAAACACTGCACAGTCCTGTACCATCCTCATAATTGTTTCTATGCCTGAGTCCAATAATACAGTCACTATGTCAACCCATCTTATCATGACCTTTCTCTATTTCACTGCTCCTCTACTATACCAAGCAAGATGACTTTGTCCAGAGAGTGGACTCTCTTGACAACACGTCCAAAGTATATAAGACAAAATCTTGCCATCTTTGCATCTAAAGAGCATTTCAGCATTCCTTCTTCCAACGCAGATCAGTTTGCTTTTGAGCAATCCATGGCAGTTTCAATATTCTTCCCCTGCACGATAACTCAAATGCATTTATCCTTCTAGACTTAATTATTCAGTGTCCAAAGTTCACATGTATATTATGCACTAGAAAATACCATGGCTTGAGTCAGGCACACCATAGTCCTCAATGTAGCATCCTTGCTTTTCAATACTCTAAAGAGGATTTGTGCAGCAGATTTACCTAATGCAATATGTCTTTCAATCTCGACTGTTGCTTCCATTAGCATTGATTGTAAATCCAAGCAAGGCAAAATCCCTAACAATTTCAATCTTCTCTTCATTTATCATGATGTTCCAGATTGGGCAAGTTGTGAGGATTTTGGTCTTCTTTGCATTGAGTTGCAATCCATACTGAAGGCTATAACCCTTGATCTCCCTCAGCAAATGCCTCAAGTCTTCCTCACTTTCAGCAAATAAGATGTGTCATCTGCATATAGTAGGTTGTTTAGAAGCCTTCCTCCAATCCTAAAGCTGCATTGTTCTTCATAGAATTCGGATTCTCTGATGATTTTCTCAGCATACAGATGGAACAAGCATGGTGAGAGGATATTCTCCATGATTTCAAAGCCCATGTTCTGTTTGCAAAACTGCTTCTTGATCCATGTACGATTCTGAATGAGCACAATGAAGTGTTCTGGAATTCCTGTTCTCCTCAAGGTTATCCATAGTTTGTTTCGGTCCTCACTGTCAAACACCTTTGCACAGAAAATGAAACACAAGTGGGCATCAGCCAAGATCTATCTGACAACAGAGATGATATCCCTTGTTCTATGTCCTCTTCTGAACTTCCAGCCTGAACTTCTGGCAGTTATCCATCAACATGCTGCTATCCCTGTTGTTGGATGATCTTAAGCAAAATTTTACTTGTGGACAATATCAATGATATTATTTCTTTGCCATGAGCATTCTATTGGTCATTTTTCTTTTGAATGGGCACAAATATGGATTTCTTTGAGTCAGATGACCAAGTAGCTGTTCCAAACTCCCTGGCGTAGAGTGAGTGCTTCCAGTGCTTCTTCAACTTTCTGAAACATTTCAACTGGCCATCTCAATCAAAAAAGATGATGGCAACAAATGCACAAATGTGCTCGATAATCAATGTATGTATGGAGTGTGATGAGTTGTATGAGCCCCAATGAAATGATTTTAAAAAGAAAAAGAAGGCATTTTACAATATTCAATGCACCTTCATGGCTGAGGACTACAGTTAAGGGATATATGGGTTCTTCTTGGAAGTTGTGAAAATGTTCTAAAATATATTATGGTGATAAATACAGTGAATATTCTAAAGGCTATTAAATCAAACAATTAAAACTTAATTACCAAAATAATAAAAAATAATTATTATCAACTCACTGTTCCATAGCTCAAAATTACATGTATGATACACCTTAGCCAGCTGCTCAGGGTCCCATCTGTCTGAAATATAAATATCAGTCAGTTATTTTCTCTTCATAAGCAGGGTCCAAGTTCACTGCAGGTCATTGACAGAATTCAGCTAATGGAGGTTGTCGACCTGAGGATTCTCGTGTCTCACTGACCCTGGGTCAAGTGTCATTGACAGAATTCAGCTAACAGAGGTTGTCGGCCTGAGGATCCTAGTGTCTCACTGACCCTGGGTCAGGTGTCCTATTTAATGATGACAGACTGTTGAAATCACAGAGTTCTTTTGAGACAGAACTGATTTGATGACACCTTGAACTCAGCTTATGTGTTACCTGAAGATTAGTCACACATTGGCTGGCATTGCTTTTTGAAAAGCATGGCATAAATTGACTGAGACATGTTAAGAGCTGGGACCCTTGCACAAAACAAAATGGGAAAACATGTTCACTTTGCAAAAGTTCTTCCAGGGCTGAGCCCTGGTGGTATATTGGTTGTGTACGGGACTGCGGCCCACTGGGATGGAGGTTCAATTCCAGTTCACAGGAGCAAAGGCTGGGCCTCCTACTTCTACCACCAGAGGGCAGTGATGCTTAAAAAAATTTTTTTAAGTTCTTCCAATATCATCATATTTCAACTAATTACCAAGGCCTTGCCCAGACATCAATTTTCTGACTCCATTCTCCCCCCACATCTGATATCCTTCACTTGCTTTAAGGTATAAAGAGTCATCCTTTTTGCAGAAAACTATACATTCTTAATTGATTAAAAACAGGCAGCATAGCACTTTTAGGTAAAAATTTTCACCTTAAAAATGATGATTTATTATCGATTTAGTGGTTCGTTTATAAAAAGTTCTAGGAAACTTCCTCTAAAAGGGACTGTAAGAAGACAGATCTCTCAGAAGAGAGACAGAAACATTCATCCACACTTTATCCCAACCCGCAGAGCATAATGCTGTTGCTCAGTGGAGAACTCATTAAAGAATATTGCTGAATGAAAGAATGAATTGGTTGATTGATTGATACATTGATTGTTGGTTATTATAGTCCTGGAACCATCTACTGAAAAGAAACCAGCAGAATCATTAAAGTATAGGGTATAAGTATCCAAGCCTTCAACACTCCTGAGGAATGCCCAACCTCCGCAGTCTCAGGTTCCTCTAACCTTGCTTCTAATAGTCCTCCACAAAAAGCAGTGAGTGCCTCCTCAACACAGAGAGCATCCTTACCTCTCTCTCTCTCTCTCTTTCTCTCTCTCTCTCTCTCTCTCTCTCTCTCTCTCTCTCTCCAAGCAAGGTGTCTGTGACAGGGGTGTGGAGTCTGAGGCTGCCACACCCAGCAGTGCTCTTCCCGAATACATTCCTATAGACATCCCAATGACAAGTGCCAACATCTGTAGAGCAGCCATGTTTGTAGAGCAAAATACTGGAACCAACCTAAGCAGATGGGTAAAGGCACTGTGGTTCATTCACTTTGTGTGATTCTCCTCAACAATAGGACTGACAGACTGGATTTCCACCCACTACCAGACTGTATAGCATAACACTGAGAGGTTGCAAGCAACAGAAGAATACATTGCTGTTTACATCCAAATTTAAAAGAGGCACTATGGTGCAAATGCAGCACTTTGTGTTGTCTGCAGGTACACGTGTCCTGGGAGAAAATATGAAGAAATGTGTGTGAATCATAAGAACTACATTTGAGATCATGGTTGTCTTCAACAGGGGGACAGCAGGGATTGATGCTGGGAGTCAGTGAGGAGGATGTCAGGTCTTTGTACATATCAATTTGGAAGTTATGCAATGGGTGCATAACTGCTACATTAGCTGTCTAACTTTATTTTGTAATACATGAAGCAAAATATAAAGAAGAAACTGTAGAAAATATAAGTATTGTCTGCCTTTTGAAAGTTCAT
Source organism: Nesogale talazaci (assembly GCA_004026705.1). Taxonomy (NCBI): domain Eukaryota; kingdom Metazoa; phylum Chordata; class Mammalia; order Afrosoricida; family Tenrecidae; genus Nesogale; species Nesogale talazaci. The sequence continues at coordinate 83,279 of PVJH01007643.1, forward strand.
TTTGTGCCACTGTGCAATCATAAAAGACCTACAAGTACACCTATTTTTGCTCACTGAAAGAAATTCAAAAAGGATTTTCATTTTTGCACCCCAAAAAAGGGTGAAAAGTTAAGTAGTTGTCAGACTTTGTTTAGCTTCCGCATCCCAAACTATGAGTGTGGTGTTCCAAGCTCCTTCCTGGAGCTACACTGCACATGCATAATGTCTACTCTCTATCTCAAATGGAGCCCTAATACTATAGTGAATTGTGCACCAGCCTGCTAACCACAGAAGTTCAAACCTATCAGCAACTCCTTAAGAGAAAAATGAGGCTGTCTGCTCCTGGAAAGATTTACAGCCTCAGAGACCCACAGAGGCAGTTCTATTCTGTCCTATAGGATTGCTATGACTGGGAATCAACTAGATAGCAGTGGATTATTGTTATGTTATGGGTTATATAAGCACACACTTCAAAGGAGTCTATTTGACTCATGACTGCTCTATAAGGATAGAATACATTTGTTGCATATATATGCTATCCCAGCCTATAAATATTTATTTGGGCAAGCAACCTCATTTTACTTTCCAGAATTGGCTAATGAGTTTGAACAATTAGCTCTGTAGTTAGCTCAATGCTTACCCCACTGTACCAACAGAGTTCCTTATATATTGTATATACATATTTCAACTTTATATAGACTGTGACTTTATGTCTTGCCTTTACTACATATGAGAGGATATCCCCAAACAAACTGGAATTGCACAGGACTGAGTGGAGCATCCGTTGCATGCATCTTTCCCACTAGGCAAACATCAAGCAGCTCACTCTGTATTAGTGCATGCGGTGGCATCACCTGAGAAGTTTCTCTCTGGTCAGGGTGAATTTTTTCATAAAAGCAGTTTCACTCAAACCTTGTTTTTTGTGATGGCTACTGTAAGAGAACAGAATGTGGCTATGAAATTTTATTTCCTACTTGGGAAAAATGCTGCAGAAAATGTTATGATTTTGAACACACCTTACAGTGCTAAGGAAAAACTCAAATGTACGAGTAGTTTTCTCATTTCAAAAAAGGTGAAATGTCGACTGATGACAAACCTCATTCTGGACTTTGTCTACTTCTAAGACACATGAAAATATAGACTGGTACTATATTTGGAGTCCAATCCTCCAGGTTTATCAAGTTTTCTATTTAGAAATCCTGAAAAGACAGTGTGCGACAAAGAAGCTCTGATTTTTTGCAGATGGGGGACTTGTTTTGCCACCACAACAATGAACCTGCTTTCACAGCCTTCTCAGTGAACCATTTGGGGGCCAAAAAAAACAAATAAAACAAAAACTCAGCATGCTTCTCTCCCCCTGTACACTTTATTCACCTGACCTCACTCCATGTGACTTTTTGTTTCCACAAATCGAGAGGGACTCATAAAAGGACAGTGATTTTCTAGGAACAAGACTGGGTAGCTCCCAGGACCACCAAAGGGCAGTTATCCCCAACCCCCAAAAAAGGACAGTAATTCACAATGTAAAAGAGATAAAAAAAATTAAAAAAAAACCGAGGGAGGTGTTGTCAGTCATCCAAACAGATGAGTTTGGAATCCGAGATTTGACAAATATATTAAGTGTAATGGAAAGCACTTTGAAGGTGATAAGATTGTTTTTTGAAAAATCTACATACAGAGATTTGAAGGAAAAAAAAACCTTTGTGGGGATGATCCCCTCATCTTAGTGTTACTTTAGCTTTTGTGTTATTTGGTATGATTTCATAAGTGATTTTTTAAATCTGGGATGCTTAAAAAATTCCCCATATAAATAGATAATGTGACAGAATTCAGTATCAGTAATCACATATCAAATGTGTTTCTGCATACAAAATATGAGAATTCTAGAAAGAGAACCAAGAAAACAATAACATTTATAATAACCACACAAACAAATAAAACACTTTGGGATAAATCTAACTAAAGAAACAACTGATTTGTACAAAGAAAACTACACAACATTACTACAAGAAACCAAAAGACCCTCTCACTGCCTTAATTAATAACTACCCCTTTTGGTTAATTTTTTTATGGAAGTAGAAAGCCCAGTCTTGCTCCCACAGAGCTGCTTGTAGTTTTGAACAGCCAATTGTGTGGCTTGAAGCCCAATGTGTGACCACTACACTTAACAACACTTTCATAAGTACAAAATTGTTCCATGCCATGGATAGGAAGGCTTAACCTTGTGAAAATGTCAGTGCCATCCAAACCAATCTATAAGTATAACACAATTCCACTGCTGACCCCAACAACATATTGAAAGAAATGAAAAACCTAATCATCAGCGTTATATGGAAAGGAAAGAAACCCAGGTTAAGCAAAGTTCTACTAAGAAGTTTAAATGCTGAATACAAAATTGATTATCTGAAATATAAACTACCACCGAATTCACCTTCTCTCACACTCACTGCCATCGACTAACTATAGGACAGGATACAACTGTCCCTGCAGGTTTCTGAGACTGTCACTCTTTCTCAAAAACTGACTGCCTTTGCATCAATGTTGATTCATATGGACTCCTGGAAGGTTTCTAAGACTGTAACTGATTATGAGACTAGAAAACCCAGTCTTCCTCCCATGAAACTGCCAACCATGCAGATCTCAGACCAATGCCAAACTACTATACAACCAGGGCTCCTTTAATTCATAATTTTAAAAATTAAAATAAATAGATAAAGGGAACTGGGTAATGTTCTGTTGTGCTTATTCTAGATGATCACAGTCCTCTTGTGGATTACCACTTTCAAATTGTGCAAATTTTTATGAGCTATTTAACCTCTCTGGGCCTCAGTTTCTGCATTTGTTTAACAACTATATTCCTTGGTGATTGCTTTTTGGGATTCAGTCTAGCTGGTGTTCTTTCAGCCTCCTGGATGGTTGTCTGGGTTTCACTCATTAAGCTAGGGAAATTTTCCTCCAAACATGCCATCACTATTTTGGATGTTGGTTTCCTTGATTCACCTTCCTGCAGTAGACCGATAATTCTAATGTTGTTCATTCATGTAGCATCATACATAGCTCAGCTTTTCTAATAGACTTGATAGACTTTTTCTCACGTTTATTAATTTCTACTAATGAGCCCTCTAGGTCACTGGTGTGGTTCTCTGCCTTTTCCATTCTATAGGCAAAGTCCATAAGTTTACTATTAGTTTTTGCTAGCTCACCCCTTAGTTCTTGTATTTCCCTTTGGTGCCTGGCTTTTATCTCCTCTATCATTTCCTTCTTTTCTGTAATGCTTTCCTCATGTCCTGTATGACTCTAAGCAGCATTCTGAAGCTTTCTGTGATAGATTAACATCTGCATTTTCTATGACTGCCATTAGGTCTAGGTGGTCCTCTGACATTGAATCTTGTTTCTTTTTTCTTGTTGACATCATGTAAGCAGTTTGCTGTTTTTTGTTCAATTTATTGAAGCTAGGTGCCATTTTCCCTGGTGTCTCAGTGTCCTGGGCTCTCTCTTTGTGGGGGGGGGGGAGGGGGGTTGGGAGGGGACTCGTGCTGGTGTTTCTGTAGACTGCCTTTAGTCCACTGCCTTAAGGGGTTTTGTTTCACCTTTGTCCTGCCTTTGCACATGCTTTGTGCTCGTTTCCCTCAGGTATCCTTAGGGACTGTTTACAACTGTGCATGTTGCAGTCTGATGGAAAGTGTTGAGCAAGTGCAGGGGAGTGTATTTAGGGGGTGGTTGGGAAATGGGTGATCTGTTACTGGTTAGGAGCTCTTCCCACAGGTAGGCAGGTGGAAGAGGGTGCTTACCACTGGCTTGCAGATCCACCACTCACTGAGAGGACAGAGGGAAGGGGAGGATTTGGCAAGAATATGGGAGCAAGCTAGCTCCAAAGGCTTGGGTTCCTACACCACAACTACAGCAGGTTTTGCCACATTTGTGTCTGCTGCCCGGCAAGCCCCAAGCATAGTAGCAGTATGGGAACCTCTGCTTGTGTGTGGTATTGGGCGCAGGGGAGTGGCAGAGAGGGAGATTTTTGTCAGTTCTGCACTGAGCCCAAAGGCAGGTGAGGCAAAAAGTCTCTGCTGTATGCCTGGCTGCCTTATGACACCTGGTTCACAAATCTCTGAAGATGCAGGTGTGCTGCCTTAGAGTGCCCCACGGGAACCCAGGCATCCTGGGGTGGGATATGGGGACTGCCTGGCAATTTGTACGGGGCACCATTGTAGGGTGGAATGCCTCTCTTGTCTGCCTGGCTACCCTGTGGTACAGGTCAACACACAGTAGGTGCCCAGAGCACCACAAAAGAAATTGTGTCTGCAGAGAAAGCTGGCGATAGGGCGGAAGTCCGCTTCTGGTTCAAAGAACTACTCTGAATTGTCTTGGGAATCAACAGACAGATTTGATACCCCTACTCGGCCTCAAATCTCCCCAACTCATAAATCTCCATGGAGTATGGAGCATGAGCTACCTATATCGCGGCCATCTTCCCCAGTTTCTGCATTTGTAAAACAGGATAAGAATCTCTGTGCATCTAATGCCTGGAGATTCTAAATGAAGATGGTTAACAAGTCTGTATCTTACTATTCCAATGTATGTCATGTCCTCGGGCTTTATCCTACCAACACGAGCTACATGACCCCAAAATCATCCTTGACATGAAACCACGGTATTTGTGGGATAAGTATCTCAAGTAATACAGGAAGAATAGGTCAACCAAAACCAAGCTCACTGACATCGAGGGGTCATGATTCACAGCAACCCTATAGGACAGAGTCGAAGTGACCCAGAGACTTTCTAATACTTTTACTTCTCAATAGTCTCTTCTTTCTCATGTGGAACAGCTGGTGATTTTGAACTGCTGACTTTGAGGTTAGCAGTTCAACCAGTAACCACTATTCCACAAGGACTCACTATAGGATTTGGTTCACTGCCATCAAGTCGATAGTTATCCACAGTGATCCTATAAAAGAGAATAGCACAGACTCAAGTACCCTAGCTCTAATTTCAGGACAGCACTGCCCCTGTGCGTTTCCAAGACTCTAACTGTTTATAGGAATAGAAAGTCCTATCTTTCTCCCATAGGAGTAGGTGAGAGCATAAGAAATTGCCATGCTTGTAAGCCAAAAGTAGCTAATAAAAAGTGTTGTATATGGTTCACTGTAATTACAAACGAAGGGAGAATTTCAAGTTGCACAAAAGGCATTAGTCAAAAACAGGGCTTTCTAGGAATTGATGAAATACCAAGTAAAGTGCTTCAACAAGTTGATGAAGTACTGAAAGCAGTCACTGCCAAAAAGTAATTGGAAGACAATTAGCAAGTAAACTGACTGGAAGCGATCCATCTTTGTGTCCATTCCAAAAAAAATGACCCAATGGAAAGCTTAAATGATAAAAAAAATATAGTTAATATCACATGCAAGTAAACATTTGAAGATAATTCGACAATGGTTGCAACAAAACATCACCAGCAGAAATTCAAGCTGGATTCAAAAAAGAATGTGGCACCAGTTATATCACTACTAACATCAGATGGATCTTGGTTGATGGTAGAAAGATGTTGACTTGGGTGCTACTATGTCAAAACATACTATTGTGTGGATCATAACAGAACACTCATTGTGCTCATGTGGGATGGGGCATTGACGGAGAAAGAGCTGTTCAAAAAGAACAAGGGAATACTGAGTGGTTTAAAATTAGGAACAGGTGTGTGCTTCAGAGTTGTATCCTTTACCCATACTTATTCAATTTGTCTGCTGAACAAATAATCTGAGAAATTGAACTTTGTGAAGAAAAAGGGATCCCTGTGGTGTAGTGTTACACATTGAGCTTGGATCTGCAAAATTGGCAGTTCAAAACCACTAGCTACTTCATTGGGCTTTCTACTCTGATAAACAGTTACAGGCTCAGAGACTAACAGAGGAATGGAGCATCAGCATTCGAGGTAGGCTCATTAACAATAATTCAGATGACACAATCTTGCTTGCTCAAAGCAAGGTCTTGAAGCACTTACTGATGAAGATCTAAGACTGCACACTTCAGTATGAATTGCAACTCACGAAAGAAACCCCTAATCTTCTCAATTGGACCTGCACATATCATTATGATAAACAGAGGAAAGTTTAAATTATCCAGGATTGTATAATGCTTGGAGCTGGAATCAATGTTCTTGAAAGCACCAGTTAAGAAATTAGACAGGGTTGCAGAGAAAATGATATTTAGGTAAGACTCACCTACCCAGAGCTCCTGTTACCAAACCAGAAAAGAGTGAGGTAAGGTGAAGGAGACTGGAAGGTGAAGTCCTGAAATTAGACTAAGGGCACTAGGGTTTGTCTTGAACTCCACTTTTTTGTGATCTTCACTCACAAAGAGAACCAAGAGCACACTAAATTACTCTAGGTTTGGCATGCTGGACTCTGGGATCATGGGCTCTCTGTCCTTTCACAGTGAGTAGTGATCCTCCAGCTGACACCCTAAAGGGGACATAACCCCAGACATGAGGAAAACCTCTGAGACCTAGTCATAGAACCCCACATCAGAGCTCCCTGGACTGTGAACTGTCTTGATCTTAGAACCTGGGAAGTGAGGCCTACAGGAAGCCATAATTTGGAATAGAAAAAAAAAAGCAGGAATTTACCAGAGTCAGGGCAGTATGGCAGAATATAAGTAGTTTTAATCCATGGGGTGAATTCAGTTCCAGTTGGCAAAGAAATAAACAACCTTCTTGATAAGCTGGATCTCCCATTCTGGGGGTCAGCATGAGAGTCCCCAAATCAAATCAAGGGATCTCCTAAGTCCAAAATAATAAATTATATTTTCTGGGCAAAAACAGCAAATCCCAGGCTCATTGATCAACACGCAAGGAAGCACATAGACTGAGCCTCTTAGCATACATTTGCATAAGAAGGAAACCCACAGATAGGGAATGCCATGATTTAGCTACAGTGCCTGGAACCTTTCAACATAACAAAGATCTGTTCCTAAATGAGCAGAATCAAGAGATTAGAGCCAGGGAGCCAATTTAATCTAATTGTATTTTAGCTGGCCCAAGGGAGGGGTGGCGAGAGAAGAAAACAGGAAAAAAAAAATCTCTGGGCTAGTAGGGTATAAACAGTCTAGATAGATTAATAAACTCAGATCCCCTCTCAGTGAGTCTACATATAGGTGGGGAGGCCTTGACTGCCCTGGGGCCCTCCACAGGGCTGGGGGAACACCTGCACCCCTCCCTGCTGTAGTGCTACATACAGCACAAGGCAGGTATACCAGTGAACTCCAGCACTCAGTACTTCTGTGTGAACTGGCTGTGATCTTGCCTTTGAGGGTAAATCCCACCCAGCATATATGTGACCCTACAACAAGCAGGCACAGCACCTCGCGACCTGGACGCAGAACTCCTCCAGCTCCACAGACAGGTGATCAAGTCTCAGGTATCGCCTTCTTTTTCACTCTATTTCTTCTTTCTTTGATCTCTCTCCCTGCTATCTTTCCCACCATAGTCGGTCTCAACAGGCCCGCTTTTTTTCTTTTTTGTTCTCTTTTCTTTCTTTTTCATCTTCTCTCCCTCTCTTTCTATCATACACCACTGCTGGATTCTAAACCACTACTCTCCGCCTGGGGCAACTCAACCCAAATAGCAAGGGGAACCCCAGTCTGCCCTCTGTGGGAAGACTGCACACCACACAAGGCAGCTGTGACAGCCCTCTAAGGTGCTCAGTGCTGCTGAGGAAGCCTCCGTTGGGTCTATTAGGTGATCTTGCCAACGAGGACAATGCTGTACCCAGTGCCACTGGGTCCTTTCACTAAAAGGGCACACCAACCTGCAATCTTGGGGCAAGTTTTAAATGCCTCTGGGCTCACATTCAGGCAAGCAGAGATCAGCTCTCTCTTTATTCTTTGTTTTTTCTTTTCTGCTTCTTCTTTA
>PVJH01007644.1:0-91189 GCA_004026705.1 Nesogale talazaci
TACACATTTTATCCAATATTTTTTGTTGTATAAGAAAGAGTTTTATACAAATGGCAATTGTACATTGAGAAAATGTCCCAGGCCAGTCCAGATCAAATACATAAGTTTGATATTAGCCCATATGCCCAACACCAATCTATAAAGCCCTCTTGCAGACTCACGAAACACTTGCAATGATGCCAAATGTAGAAGATCACAGGCCAGTGGGTAGACAGCCTTTGGATCCAGTGGTGTTCTAAGTATCTCAGCACTGAGGAGTCTCTGCATGACTTCTCAGTACCCGGGACTGCATCAAGGTGGGTCCATGTGGCTTCTCCTCCGGGATGTCTCACCAGAAAGTGAGCCTTGTCAATGCAGTGTCTCCAAGTGAATAAGTTGAGAAGTGTCCAATATTCTTAATATGTCTGTTATGCCTCTAGCTTTCTTAGAAGTTGGGATAACTGAGGTATGAACATTTTGACCCTAGATGCCCTTTGTTTTTAAAATTTGGGTCTTAAAAACAGACTGAAACAACAACAGCAAACAGTGTCTAAAAGCCATTTTGAATTTAAACGATTGCCTGGAAATACCAGTATACAATTTTGCTCTGAGCATTATGCCCTATTGAGGAATTCAGTATATTTAAAAGAACAGACTCCAAAAAGGAAATCATTCGGGCCGAGCCCCGGTGGCGTAAGTGGTTGAGTGCGGGACTGCGGCCCACGGGCTTGGCAGTTCAAATCCAGCAGCGGCTCTCAGGAGCAGCGCTGGGTAGCTCCCACGACGACCAGAGGGCAGTGATGCCAAAAAAGAAAAAGGAAATCATTCTAGTCATTTAAATTTAGGGCAGGTCATGTAATCATTTTAGCTGTTCTCACATGCGACAGTGTGATGTGTCTCTCTAATGCTTATCATCCATTTATCAGTCCTTTATTTGTCTTCAGAGGAGGTCTCACTACAGCTAGTTTTTCAATTGGCAGAGAGCATGCAGAGAGTGGGAAAGGGCCAAATAATGCTTGTTACAATACTGTACCTAATTTAATAGGCACTCCAATTATGATGCTCAGGGAATTTCTATGGAAATTCGTGATCAGGAAAAGGTTAAATCTGTTAAGGCTATCTCTGAAAAGGTGATTTTACTTCTGTTGGTGAGTACAAGTGAAGAGAACACTGTCTTTGGAGAAAATTATATATATATATACACACACACATATATATATATATGTATATATATATATCCTGTTCTCTGGTGATCCATAAATTGTGCTGTAGGCAACCTAGATTTTAGGTTTTTGCCTTTGTGAGGTGTCTGGCATTCTTCACAGGTCCTATGAGAAGGACCCATTTTGAAAACCTTACCAAATGAACTAGACTTTACCTTAAACATGCCTGTTGCAAACCAAAAACACTGAAGCACTCCTTTGAACTTGAAGCTGAAACAATTATAATGAGAAGTAGAGGGCTGCTATTTCAGGGTCATGGACTTCAATGTCTCTGAACATTAGTTCAAATAGCTTTTGCTTTGAGGGTACTCACTGATTGATAATTTGAGACTATTATTATGTTTCTGATTTTATTTTTTAACCTTTTGTGACCTGTCCTACTTTTACAGATAAATAGTTCTCCTTTTTGAATGTTATTGAAATTGTTGCCTTGTATCTAATCCATATTATTTGTGTCCTGCCACTTAAGTTATTAAATCTGTATAAGTGAATGTTCCACATATTTTAGCCAAAAAATCTTTCATATACACCCATATATATTGCCTTTTATAATATTTAAATTCTATACCACTGGCTATATTAATGATATTCTTTTTGTTTTATTTTGTTTTGTTTGTTTTTTGGGCATCACTGGCCTCTGGTGGTCGTGGAAGCTACCCAGCGCTGTTCTTGGGAGCAACTACTGGATTTGAACTGCCAAGCTCGCGGGCCGTAGTCCTGCACTCAACCACGTATGCCACCAGGGCTCAGCCCTTAACGATATTATTTTTAGACACACCAAATATCCCACGGAGGTTACTTATGTTATGTCTCTAGTTGATAATGCAGTCTCTCAGTGTATCATTCATACGCATGTGGGGGGGTGTGTGGAGTTGGAGTTTGTAGTTAAACTAAGCTTTAATATAAAAATAATTAGTTCTTATAATGTGGTTCTGTGTGGTAGTTACATAATTCCGTGTCAACTTGACATGTTGGGGTGGAACCTACCCTGTCAATCAGGTGTGAAACTTCATAAGGAGGGTCCTGGAAACCCTCCCCCATCTCTCCGCCTTCACCTTTATGCCAGTCGCCACACTGAAATCACAGTGAAACATGACATTTCCACTGCCATTTAATCCACAAGACTTTTCACGTACCTGGCTAATGATCTTCCTGCACTTCACACCATTGCTTATGGTTGTGTGAGTCTGAAGAAGAATTTATGGACTAGTATCAGACTTATGGATGAGTATTGGAGTTACGGACTTGATCTGGATTGGGCTGGGATGTTTTCCTGATATATAACCACTTCTTCATCTAAAGCTCTCTCATATACATACATGAGTGTCGCTGGATTTGTTTCTTTGGTCAACCTGTCCTAACACAGTCTGTTAGACACAGGCCTTCATGAAGCAGCACAGTAGATAGGGAAGCCTAGCAGAGCATGGTAAAGAAATCACATGTTGGCCAGCTATCAGAAAGAATAGTGTCTGGGACCTTGAAAGACTTGTCTTAGCAAAAAGCTATCTAAATGAGTTATTTGCTAAGCCCACAGGGAAGAAGCACTTCAGCCTGTGTGATCGAATTGATTACTAATAACATAATACATAATGAGAGGGAAGATTTGTATCAGCACTTACTTTCTGAGTACCTTGTTTGCAGAAGGTTGTGAAAATGAAATCCTAAATCACTTGTAGAGTCCCCACTTAAGCTAAGTCTCTATCGAAGTCCTTCTAATCATGAACCAAGAATGGAGATAATCTTGCTCTCCAGCAGAACGCACTAGGAAATGGATTCCCTTCACCCCTCTTCAGCAGGCCCAGAGAGGCGCAGTTGCTCCTAGGAGCTTGTCTGACTTTGTCTCTAATGGAGATCACTGGGGGTCACATAATCATGAGTCCTGTCCTATCAGTCTGACTTCCTTTGACCTGAGAAGGCATGCAAGTCATGCCAAAAAACAGCAATAATATTTTCATCTGAATCATATCATATATATATGAGATTATCTAGATAAGCAGGGAAGAATGATAGTATGTTTTCTCACATTTTGTGAGTAGTTCCTTCACTTCTTTTATGGGTTATGTCTATTGTGACACAAAGGGTTATCATTTTGATGAAGTGCAATTTGTCTAATTTTTCTATTGTTACTTGTGTGGACATCTTTTTTGCACTCAAGTAATTCTGCATTGCTTTTCTCATAACTTTTATGGTTATCTAAAATTATATTTGCTTTGTATTCTTGCCTTTCGGTTTTCATATTAGACTATAAGCAATTTTAGGGCAAGATGCTAGTCTGTTGTGGCCATTGCTGTAGTTCTAGTACCTACAAGAGTCCTGACCTAAAATAACTACTTGATGAATATTTTACATGAATGAATAATGACTTCCTATATTGTTCCAACAAAGACCAAAACTATAATTTACATCCTGTTAGTAAGAGGACAGTGTAAGATTATTATTTAGCTTATTCATTCCCTCTAATAAAAGAAACTCAGAGACTCTTGCTCAGAGGCTGCCTGGGGCAGGGTATGGACTGCTTGTATAGAAATGAGACTGAACTACATGAGGTGACATCTGCTCACTGAACCTGGCCAAAGGCATCAGCAGCCTCACATAGCATTATTCTGAGGAGTGACAGTCATCGGGTGTCCCTAAAGGGCTTTCATTTGGATACAGTTGGTAGTAAACCCAATAGTAACTCATCTCTGGCCGCTAACTCATCATTGTTTGGTCATTAGCATTGTTTATTCTCTACACGTAGTTTCAGGTTTAGTCCACTCTCTGCACATCACCATCATTTGCAAGGTTCATTTTCAACTGGTTCTCTTGTAAGGAAATTATGTTATCCCAAATTTCAACTGTGTATTCATTCAGATGGCATCAGAGGAGACCTTCATGCCTAAATGCATTTCTCTCCAATATCTTAACCAAAGATCACCAAAGCCTCCTAGAGACTTCATTTCTGTCTCTTAAAGAGAGAGGGTATCTGAAGTAGAAGGTAACTGTTAGTATTGGAATATATCTACAAACTGATTTATATGCTAGTCTAGTGTTCATGATGAGGTTTGTGTTTCCCTTTCCTGCCACATATACCAGTTGCATGCCAGCACAAGAGTCCTCAACCTTGTGTCCTCCATCAAGTTCCAGATCTTAGTCTCTTCAGGCCAGTCATTCTCATTAGAACTACCTAGCAGCTTCCAATTTTAATTATGTGGGAATTTTTACAAAACTACTAATGTCAGGCTCTATTCCAGACCAATTAAATCATAGTTTCTGGGTGTGAAGACCAGACTTTGTTAAAGCTCTCTGGGTGATTATAATTTATAGCCACCGCAATGAACCACTGATTTTCCCTCAGGTATTATCAAATTGTATGAAGCTGGCGTGAATCTTGGCAGCTAGTGTGGAAGGGAACTGCCCCATAGGGTTTTTCTGGGCTGAAATCTTCATGGGAAATATCTCTGGTGGCACAATGGTTAAATAATTGGCTGCTGATCAAAAAGTCAGTAATGTGAACATACCCATTAGCTGTGAGGGGAAAAAGAGCTGGTATTCACTCAATAAGCTGGAAGACCCTCGGCAAACTGGATTAGCACAGTAGCTCCAACAATGGACTCCAGCTTAAGCACTATTATGAGGATGCCTCGGACTGAGTGGTGCTCAGTTCTGCTGTACACAAGGTCAAGAGGAGTGAGAGCCAACTTGACTGCATCTAACGACAACATGTTTGTAGGCACTCCAAATGTACAATTTCTGAAAAATGGACTCCATCATACCAATAATTCTGAAGCTATTACAGAACCTTTACTAAGTACCACTTTTTGTTGCCTTTTTGGTGGGGTTACATTTTTCTTTTTTAAAAAAAAAACATCATTTTATTGGGTGCTCATACATCGCTTTTCATCATACATGGTTCAATACATAGTTACATATACTGTGCCAAGCACCCCCACTTGCCTGTCCTCGTCAACATTCTCCCAACATCTGCCTTTCCACTTGGGCCCTTGATATGAGCCATGCTTCCTTCCCCAACCTTTTCCCCCTCCCCCCCAGTTCTCATTACTCTGCAGTCATTATTGTTTTGTCATATCTTACAATGCCCGACATCTCCCCCTGCCCACTCCTCCCTATATCCCTCCTCCAGATAGGAGACAATCTGCAGATCCCCATAGCTGGCTTCCTCTCTCCACTCCACCCTCCCTCCACCCATCTGGCAACTCCACTCCCACCTCTGACCCCGAGGAGTTTGTCCACCCTGAGTTCCCTGCGTTTCCAGCTCCCATCTCTGCCAGTGGCTCAGTCCAGCTGGAACTGCAGGGCAGAGTTGGGACCATGGTGTTTGGGGGGAGGAAACCTTCAGGAAATAGAGGAAAGTTTTATGCTTCATTGCTACCTCACTGTCCCTTGACTGATCCATTTCCTCCACATGACTCCCCTGTAAGGGGGTGTCCAATTACCCACAAGTGGGCTTTGGGTCGCCACCCTGCTCTCCCCCTCCTTCTTACTGATTTAATCCTTGTTCTTTGATGTTTCCAAGTACCATTTTTAATGTACCCTTACATGAGTGTAAGTAAAAACAACTTTGTAATAAAGTCATAGAATCTTTTATGAAACAAAAACTATCAAAGTGAAGCTACTATTTCTGAGCATATCTTTCATATGGAGCTACATCTTTGGGATGAGGTGTTGCTACTCTGTAACAATCCTTGCCCAATGAATTCTGCATTCTATGATTGATATCATATCCAACAGTAGTTTGGGGATTCTTAAGGGAGTCAAATCATGCCCCTTTCAAATATTCTCTAAGCTGTAGAATCAAAAGGAAATCTGAAGAAGAAAGCTCAAGGCTGTAGCTTGGATGAGGCTAGAACGAAATTCTCCTAGGACATCTCTTGGTATACCCTTGAATAATGAGCAGGTGTAATGTTGCTGTGGCAGTCATGTACTTTGATGTCAATTTTAGGATTGGGAGTGTAGGGGCAGAGTCTAATCTGTCAATCTGGAAATAGCTAATGAGATCTTTGTGTGAGTATGGCTTTCTCTGAGAATTCTGGAAAATCTCACGCTATTTCCCCCTGGAGGTGAGAGACTTACAACTTAATCACTTAGAGATGCTCTACTGAGAAGACAACATGGCCGCATGCTGATAGATCCTGAGTCCTGGAACCTGGAGGAGCTGGAGGAAAAGACACATGGGCTTGCCCTGATGGAATCAGACCTGTGGAACCAGAGAAACCACATGGAGACCCCTGCCAATGCTGAGATGCTTGGGAGGGCACAAGGGGACCTTGAGATGTTTCTACCACTACTGAATACACAGGACTCTGCACCCACTGGCCTGTCAGCATTCTGGTGTCATTATATGTACTTGATGAGACTGTGGAAGACTTTGTAGATTGGTAAGACTTTGTAGATTGGTATCAGACATATGAACTAATATCGAACTTATGCACTTGGACTGAACTGGGTTGGGATGCTTTCTCAATGTTCCATTCTTCTTGTATATAACCTCTTCCTTATATGTATATACATGTTTATGAATTTGTTTCTTTAGTCTACCCAGACTAACACAATTGTTTGGGAAAATATGCTTTAGTGGAACTTTCCTAGCCATTTTCTCATTAGTGCAGTATTCTATTTTCATAAAATTTCATCCCCTGTGATTGTTTTGTGTTATTTGTAAAGTCTATCAAAAGCATTCCTTTTGATAAAAGCACTCACTGCAACAGAGTTTTATGCAAACAGCCACCTCATTGTCATGTATAAATATATATGTACATGCCTATATTTAGACCTTACAAATACCCTTTGTCTCCTTGTTCTTTTCTCTATTTCCTTTTACTTTCATCATGTTGCATTTGATCCAGTCCTTTGATGATATGTGCATATATTTATAGGTTTAGTATTAAGGTAGCAGATGGACATTGAGCCTCTATTCAAGTTCTCCTTCAATGAAAGAACACTTTGTTCTATTAAATTAACATTCTATGATGCTCACCTTCTTGACATGATCACTGAAAGCAAAGCAGGTGCATGAGCAAATGTGTTGAAGAAAGCTGATGGTGCCCGACTATCATAAGATATAGGGTCCAGGGTCTTAAGACTTGGAGATAAGCAAGAAGCCATTTAGATGAGAACAAAAAAAAAGCCCACATGGAAGAAGCACGTCAGCCTGTGTGATCACGAGGTATCTATAGGATCAGGCATCAAAGAACAAAAAGTCATATCATTGTGAATGAGGGGAATGCGGAGTGGAGATCTAAAGCCCATCTGTTGGCAATTGAACAGTCCTTTACTGAAGGGCTGCAGGGAGGAAATGAGCCAATCAGGGTGCAGTATAGCACTGAGGAAACATACAACTTAGCTCTATTCTTTAATGCACCCACCCCCAACTCTCATGATCCCAATTCTACCATACAAATCCAGCAAGACTACAGAATGTACACTGATACAGAAAAAACCTGGAAACCCAGGGAATCCAGGACAGATGAACTCCTCAGGACTAATAATAAGAGTAGCAATACCAGGAGGGGAAGGAATGTGGGAAGCTGATCACGATGATCTATCTACATATAACCCACTCCTTAGGGGATGGACAAAAGAAAAGTGGGTGACTGGAGACATCAGACAGTGCAAGACATTAAAAAATAATAATAATTTAAAAATTATCAAGGGTGTGTTGGGGAAGGAGGATGGGGGAGGGAGGGTAAAATGAGGAATTGATACCAAGGGCTCAAGTAGAAAGAAAATGTTTTGAGAATGATGATGCTGACAAATGTACAAATGTGCTTGACACAATCGATGAATGGATGGGTGGATTGCGATAAGAGTTGCATGACCCCCCAATAAATGATTTAAAACAAACAAACAAACAAAAAGTAAAAACCATCACCCAAACAATGTGAGTTGGCTTCTCTAACTTGCATTCAGCTTTCAGGTCTTCCCGACCTTTCGTGAAATTCTTGCCTCATTTAATAATTCATTTGATGTCCAAAGCGTTCCAGTCAACTTATAGGAAAGTTTCAAACATTCGAGAAGATGTCCCCTTGAGTGCTGTTAAACATTTGATATTAACCCTGACCTCAGAACTCTTTTTTCCTAATAGCACAGAAAATATTCATTTTGGGAAGACACCTTAAAAATACAGAGGCAAGTGTATCATTGAGGAACATTTTCTGCTGTCATCCTTTCATGATACAGTTTTTTTTTGGCGGGGGGACATCACTGCTGTCTGGTGGTCGTGAGAGATACCCAGCGCTGCTCCTGAGAACTGCTGCTGGATTTGAACCGCCAAGCCCGTGGGCCCCAGTCCCACACTCAACGCCACTGGGGCTCAGCCCCATGATACAGTTTTTAAAACATATTTTGTTTGAGATAAACCTATATATGAGTTGGAACCCTAGTAGCAATATATACATTTTTTATTTACCCTCATCCATAGGGTCTTGGTGAGCAATCGAAACACTTTCTGTATGCTAGGTATTCTGCTCAGAGCATTGCAAGCATGAATTCATTTATCTATTTAGTAACTTTTTGGTGGTTTGGATGAAAGTTTATAGATTAAATTGGTTTTTGATTCAACAATTTATATAGAATTTGCTTTATGTCACTGATTTTAATTTCCACCACATAACAGCAGGCTTTCCACTTCCTCATTATGCTCCTGGTTTTCATTTATCCTTGTTTTCTGCCTGGCTCACCCCTTTGTTTTTCTGCAAATGCTTCCCTTTTGGTCTTATATGGTTGATTGTTAGGAATTGTGGGATCCTTCATGTGCTATGGTTCACCTTATAGACTTGTCTGGTTTTTTTTTGGGGGGGGGGCTTGGTGGTGGGAGAAGGAGGCCCAGCCCCACTGCTGGAACTGAACCTCCATCCCAGTGGGCCGCAGTCCTGCGCACAACCACTACGCCACCGGGGCTCAGCCCACTTGTCTGTTGTTTGACTGAAATTTGATCAATGGGGTGAGTTCATTTCCAGACTAGAAACATCTCTGAGGGTCATGGGAGTAGATGTTCCACCAGTCTCTAATCTGGTCACTTTTATAATATCGGTGGATTTTTTTTCCTCCTACTTTATTAAGGACTTCCTTTGTCATTCCAATCTAAGTGTTCAGTAGTAGTGACTGGTCACCATTTAATTCCTCTGGTTTCAAGACATGGAAGCTGAAGTTTATGTAGTTCACTGGTACTTTACTTGTTTCTTTGCATTATTGATTTTCTTCAGTCTTCTATTTCAAATAGGGAAAGACTAATAGCTGGATCTCAGATGGGCACTTCAAGCCTTTAAGTTATCAGTTTTCTACTCCCTTAAAGAGGATTTAACATATTGTCTTTGTTGACTGCATTATACTAATTGGCCTAGGTGTTCTTTGCGTCTATGGTCCTAAGCCTCTAAATTCAGTGATTGATTGCATTAAGGTGTTTTTTTATGGTTACAATGTTTTTATAGCTTTGTCCCCTGTGTGCTTTGCTATAGTCAAGAATATATAAGGGGAATTTGAAAACTTCCTAGAAAGCTGTCATTAAAATATAATATATTCTTTGATGCTCTCATCTTGGATTTTATTATTTATAATATTTGGATCATGCAGGCTGATGTCTTTCTTCTGTGTGGACTTAATCAGTTCCTGTAATATAGTATTTTCCCACAGTCACCCCAAATCAACAGAAATTCCTATAAGGGTGCTCAGTGAACCTTAATGAAAATTCAAGTCCAGAGGTAGGGAAGAGAACATGTTTTCAGAGAATGTAATTTCACTTTTGTTGGTGGGTAAACCAGGAGGGACAATCTGTCATTTGCAAAAAAACAAAAAAAAAGTTTAACTTTATCTATATAGAAACCCCTCCCCCAATTGAGAGAATACATCTTGTATTATGTTCCTGATCAGGTACTTTAGACCAAGTTTCTATTCAGCCCTTGATTACCTGGACTGCAGGACTTAGATTTTCTCCAGTCAAAATTATTGCTAGTTTTATAGCATTGTGATCTGAGAAGATGCTTTGCAATATTTCAATGCTTTAAAATTTACGGGGTTAACTTTGTGGTGTCATTCCAAAGCAGGACCCTACATGTGTGCAGAAACGTCTACTGCATCTTTGTCAGGGAGTATATGCTACGTAAGAAATATCCTGGGCCAGAGTAAGTTATCTTTTGGGCCGCTAACAGCCAAGTCAGCAGTTCAAACCCCCAGGTGCTCCAAGGGAGAAAGAGGAGGCTTTCTTTTCCTAGGACTTTCTATTCAGATTCACACCTCAGAAACCCAAAAGAGCATCTCTGCTCAACTACATATAGACTCGCTATGACTCAAGAGCAGTGCGTTTGTTTGTTTTAATTCTGTATATGTCTCTGAGGTCAAACTGGTGGGTTGTGTTGTTTCGATTTTCTGCATCTTTGCTGAGTTGTTCATTATATCATCAAAATTATGCATTACAGTGTCTTGGGATTATCTTTTCCATTCTGTAAATTTTTGACTTTTGTATTCTGAGGCTCTTTCATTCATTCATAGGTATTTATTATGGCCATGTCTTCTTGCTGGATTGGCCCTTTAATCATTATATAATGTCTATCCTTGACTCTTATGAAGATTTTTGTGCCACCAAGTCTGTTTTCTCAGAAATCAATATTATCTTTTTTGTTCTGTTTTGGGGTTTGTTTTTTGCCATTTACTGACTATGCTTTTTTTTTACTGCTTGGTTTTTTTCACTTATTTTTATCCTTTTGTCTGAGGTGTATCTCTTGTCGATAGTATGCCAATGCATTGTGCTTTCTTATCCATTTTGCCATTCTTGGTCTCTCTACTGATGTATTGGATGCATTTACATACAATGTACTTATTGCTAGGTATGCCATTTTGCTGTCTGCCTTGTGTATGTGTGTGTGGTGCTCATGAATTTTGTTCCATATATTTTCTTGGCCAAGTTCATCTTGTCTATATATTTATTTTTTGTTTCTTTACTGCTTTTGAATTTGCACTTAAGGGACCTTTATGAATTTGCTCTTTTATTCTGGTGAGAATATTAATTTCTTTGTTGTTTCCCTGTAAATTATTATTATCTTCTCTGGCTAAAACAGTCTAATTCTATCTCAATACTGTCTTGAGGTTCTCTCCATTTGAAACTTCTATACCTGTATTATTTGTGCCTTCTTTTGGTGGGCATTTGTTATTGTTTACAAATTGCAGGTGGGTTTGGTATGTATTGGCCATAGCAGTTCTTGACTAAGTGGTACAAGAGTGAGTGGTAGTGCCTACCTAGTAGGTGCACTAGCAGATGAGGCAGGTGTGGCTGGGCAAAGTATATGTAGTAGCTTCTTCCTGTTAGGTGTGGGTTGTCTTTTTTTGGGGGGGGCATTGTTGTCATATTTTAAAGGAACAGACAAAAATAATAAGGAGAAAGCTGTGACAGATGGTGCAACTGCATGTCACTGACTACAGAGACTACTAAAATACAAGTCACCAACTCCAGAGATGGCAGGAATAGTAGCACCCAATTAAAAAAAAAACCATACCAATTTCAGACATAGTGAGAGGCTGGTGCCTGATCTGTGTGAGAATGTGTGCATATGACAGATGTGATGGACTTGGGTGGGTTGCTGATGTAGCCCTTGGAAGGGCAAGTTGAACATGGAGCTAGTTAGTGGGTAAGTGGGTGAACGGTACACAATTTGAGGAAGATGTGACACGAAATGTACATAAAGAATTTGTGGGATTTCTGATCTTTGGGAGCACACGTTAAGGACCTCAGAGGCAGCAGGTGGGCATTGTTCTAAAAGAACTAGTCTCCAGCCACCAGAAGAGTGGAATGGTGGGGGACTGCTAGAAGGAAGGCAGGTCCAGTGTGCCATCAGGTGAGTCAGGGGTCATAGAAAAAGAGTCATTAATTACCAGATGGGTGAGACTTGGGTGTCTCCCTTTTTGTCACAAGTCAATGCAGCTGGCAAGGGGGAGAATGACACCTTTCTCATTTTTTGTCTCTGGTATGTGTGCCAGTGAAGTCATGGAAAGGACATGTGACTATCTGTTTCCAACCTTGACTAGAACACTGTTCATAATTATTCATAATAACAGCACCATCCCAGGGAAACTGGAAATATACCATTCATATCCCTCCTCACTCATTATTTTCATTCAAGTTCTTCTTACAACAAGAATTTTATTTACTTCTTTACACTTTCATTTGAAGCTCAAAGTTTGGGGATTGTCATCTATAGCTAGTCACTTGGTTTCCTAGAGCTTTGCTGTCGAAGGTTGGAGTGGTATTTCTGCCTAGTCTCTATCTTAACACCACCCTATGAGCTCATTGAATATTTCTAACAACTCTGAAGATTTTATTCCATGAATAAGATTTTGCAAAATTAAAGTTTGACAGCAGTTTTCAAAATTAAAATTTGACAAAAGGTAAAATTTTATTCCACACATTAAATATAGCAAAAGTGAAGAGGTATTGCTATATTCAATTCTGATGCAGCAAAACAAATTATTATAAATGTATTATCTTAAAACACAGTATTATTATCTTGCTGTTTCTACAGTCTTGGAGTCTGGGTGTTGGTGAACTGGATCTCTGCTCTAAGTATCTTATGTCTGAAACCATGATGTTGGCCAGGCTGAGTTTGTGTCTGGAAGCATGCTGGAAAAATATGCTTCCAAGTTCAATCCAACTGTTGGCAGAATTTAGCTCCCTCTGGCTGTAAGACTAAAGTTTCCATTTTCCAGGTTGGCTATCACATAGGAGTTCTTTCCCACTGCTAGCATCCATCTAGTAGCCCTCCTTAGGCCAGCAACAATATGTTGAATAGTTTTGATGCTTCAGATCTCTGACTTCTACCATCTCTGACCCTAACTAAGCCCCATGATCATTAAATACATAGTAAGTAGATTTCATAAGCACTTATGTGATTAGATTAAGGCCACTTTGATAATGATCCTATCCTAAGGTCATTTGATTTGGGGTCTTAATTATATTTGCAAAATTATTTTTTGCCAAAAAAACCCATAATCATGGAAACTTAAAATATCCATCATATTCACTGTCCCAGGGTTATACAGGACATGTAGAAATTTCCCTATCCAAATTAGGCTACAAAAAACTGTGACTTTCTTCTCATTTGCTCTCTCTCTCTCTCTGATTATTTTTTTCTTGCTGGCTTGCTTTGGTGAAGCAAGTTGACATATTGTGAGTTGCTCTATGAAGATATTGTAGCTACATTAACTGGTGCAAACTTGACACTGTTAAGAGGTATGAGTGGACTGTAGACTGTCATTCGGGTCACAGCTTGATGACCTCATTTGGAGGCTCTATGGAGATAAATAGTTCACTGGAGGCAGAACACATAGACAATCCCTGTGAGCTATTCCTGTTTACAAGACATATGGAGCTATCCTGATGGAGCCAGAGGCCTGAAGCTGGAGAAGACACATGGAGACCAACACCAGGAACTGAGATGAGTTGCCTTCACAACCACTGGAGTGACAAGAATTTCTCCCCATTGGACTATGATCTTCCTGCATTCCACTCCATTGTATGTGTTGTATGAGTCTGAAGCGGAATTTATAGATTAGTATCCAACATAAGGGCTAACATTAGACTCATGAACTTTATCTGGACTGGGCTGGGATGTTTTCCTAATATACAATTATTCTTTGGTAGCTCCAGTGGTGCAATCGGTTAGCGCGCGGTACTTGTACAATGTCTCTTTGATATAGATGTCTCTATTTCGCATATATGAGTGTCTAAGAATTTGTTTTTCTAGTCAAACCCAAACTAAAACAGGAGCAAATCATGTGAGCAGACACTAAGTGTGATGTCCAGCTCATGAGTGGTTGAGGCCTTCAGACAATAGTCTGTGAGATACTGAATGCTACCTAAAATATGAGTGGATTTGGAAGCATGCTATTCCTCCCTTACATCTGACTTAACTGAAGCCCGGGCTGACACACTTCTTGCTCTTGATAAGCGGTCATGAAGCAGAAGGCTCAGCTAAATTTTATTCACATTACTCGTCCACAAAAACTGAAAATAGGGCTGAGCCCTGGTGGCTTTGTGGTTGAGTGCAGGACTGCAGTCCACTGCTTGGCAGTTCAAAGCCAGCAGCAGCTCTCCAGGAGCAAGGCTGGGCCTCCAACTCTCCCCAGAGGGCAGGGATGCCCCCCCAAAAAAACTATAAAATTTTTTTGTTATAAGTCAATATGTTTTGGGATACTTTGTTACATAGGTGTGTATAACGAACATATAAAAGAAAAAAATAGAGTATTAGGCTACCCAATGTCCCCAGCTGATTTGGCTAGCTTATCTCCTACATTAGTCTTAAGTTTATTTTACTACTGGATCCCAATTTCCTAGAGTGAAAATGATACCTGCCATAGAGTAGAAACCAGAGAGGTACTTGGTGAGCGAGGGCATGACTCTTACTCTGAACAATTACTGCACACAGTATCTTTATAAGTAAATGCCCTGTGGTGCTATGACCTGTTAAGATTTTTCCTGGGTTTAGTTCTGGTGAATTTTGAAACACATGCCCCTTTAGAATCTGAACATTTTCCAAAGCCATAAACAGAGAATAGAAACGTGTACGACCAGATCAGAAAACAATATGTCTGAGCTAGCCTGAAGATATTGTGAAGTACTAATTCCTATGGTTTGTTGGTGACAGATTCCTTATTCAGTGTTATGGACAGCATGTCTATTGAATGGTGTGCCCTTTTAACTGCTGAGACTTGTAGAGATGCGCTCCAACTGACCTGAATGATTTTCTTATACAACAGCTTCTTGGTCCGCCCCACCCCCCGATTCCTCAGGGATTCTTGGTTGCTGACAAGTCAGTTCAGATATATGGTGACTTTATGTATAACAGAATGAAAAGTTGCCCGATTCCACATGGTTTTCATTATTGTTGATACATTTGAGTCCATTGCTGCGGATATTGTGCCACTTCATCTTACTGAGGGCTTCTTTCATTTGTGCTGGCCATACATTATAAAACATGTTGTCCTGTCCTAGTGTTTGGCTTGGTGGGTCTCTTTGGATTTGGGAGGCAACTCATCTCTCATTTTTGGTGTGCTACATCAGGCCATCTATCAACTGACTTGAAAAACTGTTAGTTTTGAGTAAAACTCAAAAGAAGCCTTTGCAGCAAGTTCAGGAAGCTGTACAAATCACTCTGAGACTTTGGCCATATGACTTAACTGATCCAATTGTGTTGGTAACATCTGTGGCAGATAGAAAAGCAGTTTGGAGACATCTGCAGATTCCTGCTGATGAATCACAGTGCAAGCCCTTAGGATTCTGGAGCAAAACTCTACCATCCTCGGTAGACAGCTACTCTAAATATTAGAAACAACTTTTAGCTTGTTACTGGACCAACTTGGTAAATAGTGAACCACTAACCATGAGCCACCCCTTAGCATCTGACCCATGAGCTGAAACCAGATTGTACTTACCCACTTCTACCTATGTAAGACACTTTCTTGACATAAATTATATATATATATATGTATAAATTATATACCATATTTATGGTTTTGTTCTCTAAAGAACCCAGCATAGGCTGAGCCCTGGTGGTTGTGTGTGGCACTGCGGCCCACATGGCTGACGGTTCAAATCCAGCAGCAGCTCTCCAGGAGCAAGGTTGGGTTTCCTACTCCCACCAGGGCAGCGATGTCACACACACACACACACAAAAACAAACAAACAAGAACCCAGTCTAATGCAATTAATTCTATTGAACTGGAATCACTACATTGATTGTGTTATTGATCCTGATTACCAAGGAGACTTTCTGGATGAAATAAAGATAAGTCTGAAATCCATGAGATTCCCACTTAGTCTTACCATGCCCTGAAAATGGCAAACTTGTGTTGCTGTTAGATGCTATCAGGTATATTCTGCCTCGTAGTGATGCTATGTGCAACAAAGAAACACACTGTCCAGTCCTGTGCCCCCCTCATAACTGCTCTTATGTGTAAGCCCATCAGTGCGGCCATTGTGTCAATCCATCTTGTCAAGGATCTGCCTCTTTTTCACCGCCCTACTTCTTTATCAAGCATGATGTCCTTCTCCAGGAACTGGCCTTTCCTGACAACATGTCCAAATTATGTAAGGCAAAGTCTCACAGTATTTGCTTCTAAGAAACATTCTGGCTTACCTCTTCCTAGAGAGATTTGTTTATTCCTTTGTTGGTCAATGGTACTTTCAATTTTCTTTGCCAACACCATAGTTCACATGCTTTGTTCTTCAGTCTTCCTTATTCAAGACCCAATTTTCACATGCCTATGATGTGTGAAACACCATGGCTTGCGGTCCACCCACCTTAGCCTTCAAAATAGCTTCCTGCTTTTCAACACCCTAAAGAGGTCAGGAACAGATTTATCCTGTGCAGTGAGTCATTTGCTCTCTTGACTGCTGCCTTCATGAGCATTGATTGTGGATTCAAACACGATGAAATCCTGGACGACTTCAAACGTTTCTCCTTTTGTCATGATGCTAACCAGTGGTCCACTTGTGAGGGTCTAGATTTTCTTTATATTGAGTTGCAATCCATAGGAAAGGCTGTAATCTTTGGTCTTCATCAGCAAGTTCTTCATGTCCCCCTCATCTTCAGCAAGCAAGATTATGGCATCTGTATGTCACAGTTTGTTAATAACCCTTCCTCTCCTCCTGATGTTGCATTCTTCTTCGTGTAACACAGTTTCTCATTATTTTCTCAAAATGGAAAACTGACTAGTGGAGGGGTTTGACCCCAATCCCAACTATGGAGGCAGCCACCTCTCCCCCCAGGGGAGTTTGCTTAGGAGGTCAGCACTGAAGCTTCAGGATACTTACTGAGGACAATTGGAATATGCAATCCATGGTGGAAAGTGGTAGCTCAATGTATGAACTATGTATCAGCTCAGTTGCAGAAAACAGGACTGTATATGTTAGGAGGATTTCTACTTTGTAGGTATGTGTCAAGTACTTTTTACTCACTTATAACATGCAAACAGGGTTTTTGATTGTACATATTAGTTATATATGTAGGTGCTGGTATGACCTCATTATTGTCTTTGTTTGGAGATCATTGACTAATGAAATATGTTGACAGGGTGTAAACTCTGATCGCTAGATTTTGTTTCAACTTCTTTGAGCCAGAATTTTCAGCAGTATGACAGTTGAGACCTGCCTCATGATGTGATCGAACATAAGGCAATCAGCTCTGTAATGAGTTCTGCTGCTGGCAATCAATTAGTTGTAAGAAGTTTAGAGGGGAGTGCAACCTCTTTCTCGGGTCACAGCCCTGATAAAGTTTCCTTGGGAGCGTGGCCTAACTAGTCTGCACATTGATTTTTGAAGTTGGGATTTAATACACACAATATTTCACTCCATATTTCAATTACATCAAGTAAAGTTGTACAATTTTTACTATCATCAGTTTCCAACCATTCTTCTTCTACCTGGGCTCCTTGCTATCGTCCCCCTACAACCCCACCACCACCACTGTTCCTTCCTCCTCCTAAAACTCCAACATACTTGTTTTCCCTATAGGTTCATCAATCCTGGGTTTCATATAACCCCAAATGAAAAAGCATACAACACAGCTTCAAGAAAGTGACCTCTCCTACTCCCACCAGAGGGCAGTGATGCCACACAAAAAAAGAGAGTGACCTCCATTACCATTAACACCTCCGAGATGCACTCTGCTATGAAAGAACAAAAACCAAAGAGAACAATACAAACCAAAAACACAGAACATTTTGGAAACCAGATCAGGTCCAGCCTGCATCATAGTGGGGACCTACTGTTCAAGCCAAATTAATGGCTTTGCTCTTCTATACTCCTTTCTCTCAAGCACTCTGATTAGTGACCACTTTCCTCCTATCCCTCAATTTTAGACTGGGGAAGTTCTCTGGAGGCTTATTTCCTATGATGGACATTCTGTTTTATTTTGCTTACACTTGTTCATGTTAGGGTGTGCTCAGAAGTACGTTACTGGTGGAGGTCACCCCCTTGAATATGTATTATTGATTTTTCTGTTTGTCGGTATACAGAACTCCGGGACACTGATCCCATTGGGCAGCAGTTCTCAACCTGTGGGTCATGACCCCTTTGGGGGTCAAATAACCCTTTCACAGGGGTGATCAGATTCATAACAGTAGCAAAATTGCAATAATAAAGGAGCAACGAAAATAATTTTATGATTGGGGATCACCACAACTTGAGGAGCGGTATTAAAGGGTCACGGCATTAGGAAGGTTGAGAACCACTGCTACAGGGAAAGCAAAGAGAATAAACTGGTGGGAGTGATAAACAGGAGATGATGTCAAGTTGTCCAGGAAGTAAGGATATGTTTGGAGACTGATTGTGACAGCAATTGTATGTCTCTGTTTGGCATGACTGAACTATGGAATGATGAGACATATGTATTAACTTCCATGTTACAGCATATTCAAAGGAAGAAAAAAAAACACCGATCCCAGAATGGGTATGGGGATCACACTAAAATGTGATAAATAAAATAGATGATGACCAGCTATCAGATAAAATAGGGAACCAATTACAAGGATCTACATATAACCTCCTGGAGGACAGATAACAGAGAAGTGGGTGAAGGGAGATGTTGGGCAGTGTAAGATATGACAAAATAATAATTTATAAATTATTGACGTTCATAAGGGAGGAGAGAATGGGGAGAGAAGAGAAAAGATGAAGAATTAATGTCAAAGGTTCCAGTAGAAAACAAATGTTTTGAGAATGATAATGGCAGCAGGTGTGCGAAGGTGCTTGGCACAATATATGTATGTATGGATAGTGATAAGCATTGTATGAGCCCCAAATAAAATGATTTATTTAAAAAAATGACATCTGGGATCTTAAAGATTTGTTTCCAAATAAGCAACCATCTAAGAGCGATGTCAACTAAATCCCTATGGAAAAAGCACACTGTCATCAGTCACCAAAGAATGGGAATCTGTAATTTGAAGTCGAAGGAGGAGTTAGAATCAGAGCCTAAATTGTGAGACCCCAGTGTGTGGAAGGCGAAGGGTGACAGTGGGAGACCAGAGTCATTCACAGAACAATATAAATGGACTCATAAAGAGCTTGCTTGCTTCTTGCTGGCTCTGGATCATGCATCCAGTTTATCAACTTTTGATTCTTTGGACTCAAGAGGCGGCCATATTGCCTGCTAACCTTGGAAACCTCCAATAGCCTGCCCTCTGACCTGCTCACCTTGGATTCATTGAATGCAAGTCTACAGTCACAAGCTTGACCAACTGACATTGGGTTCAACTGTCTCTGGATCCACCAGAGTTAGTTGTCGGAGTGAGGAGAAAGCTCCAATTTAATATCTCTCCATTGATTTGAATTAGACTAGGACACCCCCTTATACAATTGTGTGTCATTGATAGAAATCTGTCTTTCTCTATAATAAGCCTTTTAAAATAATAGGCATATCACCAAAATTGTAGCAAAATGAATGTGGGTGTGTATCACTAATTTTTTTTCTCTAGAGAACCCACTTAACACAGAGGCCATCAATATCTTTTTCTTGTTTTTTTTTATTGTCCACTTATACACTACTGAGGTGATTGTAAGGACTATGGCTCAAGTCAGGGACACCTTCCTCATCAGAGTGATATTATTACTGTTGAGTATTTTTTTTTTTAGGCATCACTGCCCTGGTGGTGGGAGTAAGAGGCCCAGCCTTTGCTCCTGGGAGCCGGAATCGAACCTCCATCCCAGTGGGCCGCAGTCCCATGCACAACCACTACGCCACCGGGGCTCAGCCTACTGTTGAGTATTTATGGAGATTTTTTGCAGAAGATTTTCCCAACACAATATGTCTTTTGATCTCTTGAATACTGCTTACATGAACATTGATCATTGATCCAAGCAAATGAAATTCTTGATATTTCTATTTTTCTGCATTCATCACAACACTTTTATTGATCTAGTCAGTAATTCTGTATCCCCCTCTTTGGGTCTTTTCATACTCAGTGTGTATGGAAAAGGTCTGAGATTACTTGAGAAAGACTAGAGATTACCAGAAGTTGAAAACCAACAGGGATTAACAAAGAATGTACTCCAAAAACTCAAGTATAAAACTCTTACCTTGGGAGAGGTGATGGTTCACATCAAGAAGAAATGCATCTCTGGAAAAAGAAAGAAAGAGGTACAAGGGAAATTAAGTAAATGAAAGAAAAAGTAATAAAGGAGTTGTCCAATGGATATACAATGACTACAAACAATGGAGCTGAGAATAATACACACTTTGTGGAAGATGATCCTATTCACTGAGCACCCACTCCCAACTTAGGGTAATAACAGTCAGAGTCAAAGCAAGATGCAGAAGAGAATCTAGACACAAAAACAACTTCAAGATTTAGAGATCATATTGGAAGACTATGAGGGTCAGTAAGGTTGATGTTATACTTTGTCTTTAGTTAATCTCATTGTTATCATTGCTTGTGTGGGAACTGAGCTCCTATTGTGAAGCCAACAGAGAAAGTAAGGACAGTTTATTCAAACAGCTGGGTCTGCATAAACATGAACTTCTAGGCACCAGTGTGAATAGATATTAAAAGAAATTTGAAAATGCAGTGATATAAATAGTCTTGGATATCAGTTTAACTAAGCATAAGAGAGAACTCAGAGCATACACAATTACATGTGGAAAAATTTATATATACTAAAGAAGAAAAATTATTGAATGAATTATATTATAATTGTTTATTATTGCTATTGTTGTTTGTGTGATTGATTCAGCTCCAATTCATAGTCATCTTAAGCACAATAAAAGCAAACACTGCCTGGCTCCGTGTCATCCTCCCAATGATTGTTATGCTTGAGATTGTCGCTATAGTCATTTTATCACTCAGTATATTTTTCACTGACTTTCTGCTTTACCAAACATGATACCCTTTTCCAGGAGATGATTTCTCCTGGTGACAGGGATAAAGCACTTACCTTCTAAGTAACATTCTGGCTGTATCTTTCATACACTCCATTTTTCAATTATGAATGACTATTTGCAGCTGTTTCTTCTTATTTCACCCTTACCACTGCAACAAATGAATTCCCCCAAACTTTACTCCATCCACATCACTTAACATCCACTCTGCTTTGAGGAGACAACTCTTCCTCAATGGCATTTTCAGTGATTATTCAACCTCAGAAATTCACCATTCAGCAATATCAGACAAGGTTTTGTATTATTCATGAGGTTTACGGTGGCTAATATTTCTGAAGTAGACTTCCTCTTCCTTCTTCCTAGTCTGTTCTGAATCTAGAAGCTCTGCTAGTACCTGTCCACCATGCGTGCCCCTGCTAGTATTTGAAATACCAATGGCATAACTTCCAGAATCACAGCATCATGCAAGTCAACACAGCATTAAAAACACAGAGGAGTGTACTGAGAGCTGGCTAGCCATGAGAAAACTCCCTTCAATTTTATAAACCAAACAGTCTAGCTGGATCAAAGTGTTCTTTTTTAATTACAGCATAAAAATATTAGAAAACAGAAATGAATATGTATAAGTTTCAGAAGAAGAGTCTATCTAGTTTTAGAAAAGATGTTAAGCTCACAAAGGAAATTATGACCAGATATGATTACACAAAATCTAAATTTTATGTACATCAAAAGTATAATCAAATTCAAAGGAAAACAAGGAATTACAATTGAAACAATTGAAAAAGGAATGAGATATATTTAAATATTTGAGTTAATGCAAATCTCTAAGAAAAACACAGAACTCACGAGATGAGTAGGGAAAGAACATAAGCAGACATTTCCCCAAAGAGGAAATGCTACTGTTTTAAAATACATGGAAAAATACTCAATATCAAAACCAAACAAATTAAAAACAAACAAAACCTTCCGTGCCTTTAAATATAATTAGCCTTTTAAAATGATAATAGGCACATTAACAAAACGCACATTAACAAAAGGAATATTTTCTTACATTGTGCATCAGAGTATAAATTGGAACCATGTTTTTAAGAGAGTAATATGTAAACATGAATCAAATACCTTAAAATGGTCACATCTTTTGATAACTATTTGTGTATCAGATGCATTTCTTAATGAAATGACATACCCCCCCCAAAAAAATCAGTGTTTGACTAGAGTGGTGGTGGGGTGAATTTATGCAATAAGATCAGCATCACAGCAGCAGAAGTAGCAGAGGGATTTAAAGGAAAAAATTTAAGTGCTTGGTTAAATTATCCATGCCATATCATTGCATGAAACATTATGGGGTCATAAAATGCAATGTCCACAAAAGCTGTGTATATTGTGGAAAATGCTTGAGATATAAAAGTAAGTAAAAAATGATGAAAATTGCACGTAGAGAATTGATATAATTATGTAAAAGGGAAAAGCTATACATAAAAAGACCCTGAAGAAAAGCTATTAAAATGTAAATAGTAGTTATGCATGGATGGCAAAATTTTGGACAATTTTTGCTATATTTCTTACTTTTCAGGAATTTTCTATTTTTCCAATAATGTCAGACAAAGGAACATTTAAAAACAGTTAATTGATATTCCCTTTGGTATCCTGGGTTATTATGAATGTAAAAAATCAGGGCACATTTGGAGAGTTTTGTAATGAAAGTCACTTACAATGTTATCTATAGTAAAACCTCTAAAATTCAATCACTAAATACAAGCTTATAAGTTTATGTGCACTGTCAGGGTCATAAGTCAAGCTCAGGACATGGCTGATGATTTGAGTGAATTAAAGAATGACAGGACACTAATTGCTAATATGTCTCAGGTACCTGAAACTATTTTGATACCTTTCTACATTTTTACTATAAACTCATGCAATTTTTCCAACAAACTAAGATACAGGTACTATCAGTACCCCTAACCCCCTTTTAAAAAATATTTATTGGGGGCTCATCCAACTCTTATCATGATCAGTATATACATCAATTGCATGCAGTCCACATTTGCACATTTATTGCCATCATCATTCTCAAAACATCCTCCTTCCACTTAGGCCCCTGGTATCAGCTCTGCATATTTCCCTTCCTCTCCACTCCCCCTCCCCATGACCCCCCACTCCTTTTTAAGGAGTAAACAGAGGTAAAAAGACATGAAAACAAACTCACTGAAGTAACACAGTGGCAGAGGTAGGAAACAGAATCCAAACCCAAGTTGTCTGTTGTGCAGACCCTGCTTTTCCAACACGTTAAGAAGTGTGTTTCACAGCCTGAAAACATAGGTAGCAATCACCAGTCTCCTGGAATGGAAGTTCCCAACCAAAATGGTAGAACAAGTGAGTCCTTAGTCAACACTCAAATTTGCTCTATGCCTTACAAAGGCAAGGATTGAAAATGATCTTTGATAAGGGCCTCAAAATATCAAATGGGAAACAAATGCCCTTTTCAACAAGTGGTGTTGGAAAAAATGGTTATCTACCTGTAGAAAAATGAAGCAAGATCCTTACTTCACTCCATGCACTAGAATAAACTCGAAGTGGATCACAGACCTCGAAGTAAAACCCCAAACTATTAGGGCCATCAATGAAGGAATTGGGACCAATCTGAGAAAACTGCCACAAGGATTACATAGGCTATCAGAAATACAGAATGACACAAAATATATATATTGGACATTGGGGTTTCTTTGTTTTTATCATCATTTTCGTTTCTTAGGTTGCTTCATCTTAGGATGCCTGTGTTTTTTATACATATTTTAGTCTCTCCAGGTCTATCTAGGCTGGATGAACAGTGTGGAGGTGAAAATAACAGGACTGACAGTTCAGGAAGGGGGGGCGGCCTTGGGAGACAGCGAGGAGGGGTAAAGGTGGTGGTGTTGACTAGGCCAGGGACAGGGGAATAACAAGGGTTTCAAAATCAATGACAAGGTGGGTATGAGAGGCATAATAGGGATTTATCAAGAGCAATGTAACAGAGAGAAAATGTAACAGTCTCCAAATGGAGACTGAACATGATACTGGGACAAGATAAAAGTAAAAGGAAATAGAAGAAAGAACTGGGTGATAAAGGGCATATATACAGGTTCAAATACAGGCATGTACATAAGCAAATATGTTTATACAGGACAATGGGGGAAGAGATCAATGCTCATATACTTACAGGATTAGTATTAGGACAGCAGATGGACATTGGACCTCCACTCAAGTACTTCCTAAGTACAAGAACATTTTGTTCTATTAAACTGGTATTCCATGATGTTCACCTTCCCCACACCATCACTGAAAAAAAAAATGTGTGCATAAGCAAAGGTGGTGAAGAAGGCAGATGGTGCCTAGCTATCAAAAGATATTGGGCCTGTGGTCTTAAAGGCTTGAAAGTAAACAAGCAGCCATCTAGCTGAGAAGCAACAATGCCCACATGGACGAACACCAACCTCTGTGTCCACGAGGTGCCAAAGGGATCAGTTATCACGAGTTAAGAACTAAAAATCATAACATTGTGTGTTCATGTCCCTGATATGACTGCTAACAACAAATGTGTGCATAAGCAAATATGGTGAAGAATGCTGATTGTCTGGGGTCTTAAAAACTTGAAAGTAAACAAGCAGCTGGCTAGGTCAGAAGCAACAAAGTCCACATGGAAGGAGCACACCAGCCTGTGTGACTATGAGGTGTCAAAGGGAGCAGGTGTCAGGCATCAAAGAACTAAAAATCATAGTTCTGAGTAGGGGTCCACTCAGAGGGAGTGGAGTACTGAGTGAAGATCCAAAGCCCATCAATAGGTAAAGCAGAAACCCCTCACAGAGGGGTTGCAGGGAGGAGAGCAGTCAGTCAGGGTACAGTGTGGTAATGATAAGGTATGCAACTTTCTTCAAGTTCCCAGCTGCTTCCTACCACCCACTATCATGATCCCAGTTCTACCTTGCAAACCCGGTTAGACCAGGGGATGTACACTGGAGTCGGAAACATGGGGGATTCAGGCAGATGATCCCTTCAGGACCAGTGGTGGATATGATGATACCGGGAGGGTGAAAAGAGGGTGGAGCGGAAGGGGATAATCAATTGCAGGATTCTACATATGATCTCTCTGGAATACGGAGAGTGAGAAGTGGGTGAAGGGACACAGCAGACTGAGTATGATATGACTAATAACAATGTGTAAATTATTAAGGGTTCTTGGGGGAGGGGGAAGGAAGGGGAATTATGGGGAGCTGGGACTGGGAGCCTAAGGGGAGGGAGGATGTTTTGGGGGTGATGATGGCAACAGGTGTGCAAATATGGTATACATACAATCGGCGTGTGTGTTGATAGTGATGGGAGTTGTGTGGTCCCCCAATAGAATGATTTTTTTTTAAAAAAAAAAAAAGAGGGGGAAAGAGGCGCTTATACCAAGGGCTCAAGTAGAAAATATTTGTAAATGAAGATGACAACATGTGTACAAATGTACTTGATACAAAGGGTGTACTGAATTTTACAAAGCTGTAAGAGCCCCCAAGAAAATTATTGGAAAAAGAAAATAATAGCAGTTGGTAAACTCCTTTTGTCAGGAGCACAAGATATTGGTTGCAATCATCCAGCTTATCTTATGGCCACACCAAAAGCCCTTCAACTGCAGGGAGCAATGTTCTCACCTTCTCACTCTCCAATAATCTTCAAACCCACCCCCGCGCCGCAGTGTCCACTTCTATTCCTGGGATAAGGACCAACTCGTCCATTTACTGCACTGTTCCATCGCATTAATAATCTACAGTAATGTGGGATTATTCCATTACTCCTATCATAAGATTGCTCGGATGATTAAGTGAGTTGAAACATAAAATATACTTGCAACTATGTGTGACACAGAAGCATTCAAAAGTATTTCTTTTTTTAAAATAATCTTTACTATTATTATGATTGTAGGGCCTGCCTATTTAGCACAATGGATATCAATAATAGAAAAATGAAAAAGCCTGTTAAAATCATAAGAATAACAGCAAATACCATCTGCCTTGAAATGTTATTTATTTTTTTTAGAATGGCTTAGGTGAAAATTTACAGAACAAATTGGTTTTCCACTCAATGGTCCATATACAGTTTAACTTGTGACAATGAGTGGATCCTCACAATAGAATAACAGTTTTGACTCAGAAATCTTTCATTTCTTTTATTAGTAATTCCCTTTTTGTTAAGAATATACACATTACAAAATATACCAAATTCAATGAATTTTTCATGTAAAATTCAGTAAAATTGAGTTCATTATCTCAGCTTTGCAACCATTCTCACCCCTCTATTTTCTTCAAAAAAATAGGATTTAGTCTTCAGATTTTGGTATCTAATTTTGATTTTGTGTGTGTGCATGTTGTGAGATATCTATTCTGTTTCACTTTTATCCATGTAGGAATATAATTTTCCTAGTATCACTTTTTACTTCTTTCTTTACAAAAAATCATTTTATTGGGAGCTCATACAACAATCCATACATCAATCGTATCAAGCATATCCGTACAGGTGCTGCCATCACTATTTTCTAAACATTTACTTTCTATTGAGCCCTTGATATCAGCTCCTCCTTTTCCCTCCCTCTTCCCTATGACCCCTTGAGAAATTATAAATTACTATTATTATTATCATATAATATTATTATCATATTTTACCTCTGTCTCCCTTCCCCCATGGTTTCTGTTGTCTGTCCCCTAGGAGGTGCAGGGGGAATACACCACTTTTTGAAGAGATTTCTTTCCCCAATGGGTGGACTTAGTGCTCTTATCAAAATCAATTAACCATAGATGTCTAGTTTTATTACTCGATTCTCATTTCTATCTGATTGATCTATCTGACAATTGTAATACAAATACGAGGCTGTTTGAGTTGTGGTAGCTAGGAAAATACACTTTAGAACCACAAAGTGTGAATTTTTTTTTCTTCTCTTTCAACATTGTTTTAGCTATTTGGGGCAGTTTGACATTCCATTGAAAGTTGTAGGTTGGCTCCCCAGTTCTAAAGAAGACTGTAGGAATGTTGATTGAATTTTCATTGAGCCTATGCATTACATTTTACGTAGTGTTGGCCTCTCAATCCTAATGTCTTCCAATTCATGAACACAAAATCTCTCTTCATTTATTCAAAATTTTCATTTGTTGCAGAAGTGTTTTATAATTTTCATTGTAGACATTTTTCACATTCCTGGTTACAGTTATAGTTAGGTATTTTAATCTATTGCAAATAGAAGAGTTTTCCTAATGTCCTTTTCAGATTTCTTATTGCGAGTGTAGAGAAACCCAACTAATTTTTGATTGTGGTATTTGTTGGAATACTCAAGTTAAAAAATAACTTATTGTGAATCGGATGATGGTTTACAGAACTGATCATCAGCTTTACACCCAAAAATTTAAACACATTGGAATTCCTCTCCTTCACGGTAATGAACTCAGTGTATTATTATCACCTTGCACTTATTCACTTTGTTTCCTATCTTTATTTTTCCTTCTTTTCTACTCATCTGATATTTGCCCTTTAGTAAACAGTGCTCTTTGATATTAAATGATTGATTTTTCTAAGGTATGTGTACCTTATTAGCAGTCTTACTCCCCTTATAAATTTGTATTTGGCAGAAAATCGAGTTACAGGGGTGTGTTCCAGTCCACACTGGAAGAGTGTCTTAAGGAGTAGTGTCTTGGGGATCCCATCAGTCTCTATGTGACCAGCAAGCCAACTTTCTACATCCCACCTCCCCCACTCCCAGTCTATTCAGGACATTCTGAAGTGATCCTTTTCAGAGAAGTTGGTCATGGTAACAGGACAACATTCAGTTCTTCTGATTTCACCATTGTGGAGAATGATGTTGACATCATTTTCATGATATTGACGTTGTCCACCAATCCAATGGACCAATTGTTTCAGTGTATTCTTCTGAGTTATATGAACTCATCTTTCCTCTAAGGAGAAAAACCAAAAGTTACAGCCTCAAAAATTCACAGAGGTAGCTCTACGCTGTCTGATAGGGTCGCTGTGAGTCAGCATGAACTCTCAATGTTCTACTCCATTGTGCATGCAGCCATCTTGAGTAGAGTTGCATCTTAGATGGCTGCTCACGAGCTGTATATCAGCAATAGGAAACCACAGGTAATTCGAAGCTTCAGCTTTCGTATCTATTAAATGGAAGCTATAATATTGGACCTGCATATTCCCTATAGCTTTGATGAAAGTGAAATATTTTGTGTTCTTATGCTGGCTCCAAGTGTTATGCTTGTTAGGACATCTCATGTGGACAATAGTACTTAAACCATCACCTTTCCCTAGAATGGTTCTCATCCAGGCTCCTACATATTAGCCTACATTTCTCCAGAGCTCTATTCTGCTTGCTCCTGAAAACAGCCAGCTAATCTTCTGTGGTCAGTGAAGAAAGAGGGCAAACAGTTAAAAAAAAAACATAGCCCCCAAATTGAGAGACATGTTGTAACATCCTAGATTCACTTTTTAATTTGGAAAGCCAAGAAATTCCATTTTTGCTTAATCTGGTTGAATTGTTACTATCCCATATAACCAAAAGTGTTCAGAGAGTCCTACGATGCATCAGAAACAGTGGCAGTTGGTTCAATACTCTAATTCTCACCTTCCATGTGGGAATCAGCTTTGATTCCAAGTGAATGCACCCCATACATAGCTACTTATAAATGGTTATATGTGCTGTTCTGATCAGAAGCAGGTCCAATGGAATCTCTAAACTAATAAGGAATTGGTTGGAGGAGGCTTGGAGATCTACTTCTCAAAATCACCCAGAGGAAAGACTCTTATGGATTATGATAGGCATTTCAACTTCCTTTTTTTGGGGGGGGAGGGACATCATGCCCTCTGATGGGAGTGGGAGGCCCAGCCTTGCTCCTGGAGAGCTGCTGCTGGATTTGAACCACCAAACCAGTGGGCCGCAGTCCCGCACTCAACCACTACGCCACTGGGGCTCAGCCCCCAGCATTTCAACTTCTTTTAAGAGTTAGAGTCTCAGAAATTCCCAAGGGCAATTTTACCCTGTCTGATAGGGTCGCTCTGAGTGAGTCAGCATCAACTCCATGTCAGTGAGAGAGACTCTTCTAGTTATCTTGAAGATAGCGCAGGATTAGCCGATATTTTACTCCATCGTCCACGCAGCCCCCTGGAGTAGAAGATTGTGTCCGCATAAGCTACCAACTATGTATCTGGACCTACCCCTCAAAACCTTGCCGTAGCAATTCTATATGGGATGATTATTTCTTTAATAGATGAGAAAATAGAAGCCAAAATTAGTTAAGCATCTTGCCCAAAGGGCAAAGGCTTCTAAGTGAGCAACAGTTGAACTGAAATCTAAATTTGAGAACAGAGTCTTTGCTCTTCCCCTGGTAACAATGTTGAACTTTCATTTAATGTGAACACAACTTGGGGGGACATAAAACCAAATTGAAAATGGTGTTTCTCTAAGATCTGTACTAAAAATAATAGATCACAGTTGTTGTTAAGTCCTATGATAAAGCCTCCTAAAATCTCTGCTGAAAATCTTATTAAGTTTTCTCTTCCAGATGTAATGTTTGGTAAGAAAAAGATCGGAGCTCTTTGTAAAACACTTTTATCAGAAAACATAGTGCAAATGCCTTCAGCTGTCAGGTAGTTGTCCAAGGGGCCATTTTACTTAAGCTGAACACTTATAACAGCTGGCAAGTTCTGTTAGGAAGGGATTTGTTTGGTTCTTTGTTTGTTTATTATGTACAAGGGATCGTTGTATCTATAATAGAAGGGAAGTAACAACATGTCACCTATAACTTTTTCATTTCCTCTTCCCCCTTCCCATGTAAAGTGGCTTCTATAATTCTCTATCCAGCTATAATTTTTGTTGTTCTGTTGTTCTAGAAGTTTGGATAGATAAAAAGGAAACTTTTGTTCTGAAGAACTGATTTTAATAGCACAACCTAAAATGTCTAGAATAGTATGTAAGTGAGTAAGCAGATCAATTTAATCCTTCTTCAGAGATCACTGATCTCTTATTTTTGGATGCTTTTTGTTGTAAATTAGATGAGGATCTATATGTTATATCATCATTTTTGTATACTACCATTTAGATAACATATCAAATCTCCTAGTGTTTTGCCTATCAATCCCTCTTCTCTCTCTCTCTCTCTCTCTCTCTCTCTCTCTCTCTCTCTCTCTCTCTCTCTCTCTCACTCTCTGTCTCCTTCTTCTTCTGGTGGAATACTGCCTTTGTATTCACCCTAGTTAAAACCTATCTACCCTCCAGCCTATTGCTTCTCCTGCCTTCCCTTTCCCAATTGTTCTCCTTTTGTAACTGACTAAATTCATTTAATATAATGTTCTCCGAATCCGCCCATGTCATAAGGTATTCCAGTTTCATCATAATTCTTTAGGAATATATAGTATTTCATTGTGTGTGCAGCAAGATTTATTTACCCTTTCTCCCTCACTGATAGGCATTGAGGTTGCTTCATCTTATTACTGTGAATAGTACTGTGATGAACATGGTTATGCATATGTTTATTTTACAGCTCTTATTCCTTTCAGTGGGTCTCACCCCTCCTCTGCTGCGACCCCTTAATAGAGTTCCTCATGTTGTGGTGACCCCCCCACCCCACCATAAAATTATTTTTATTGCTAATAAAATAAAATTATTTTATTGTGCTACTATTATGAATCAGTGACCCCTGTGAAAGGACCATTCAACCCCTAAAGGTGTCAAGACCAACAGGTTAACAACCATTGAACTAAAGGTAGTTTATATACTAAGACATTGCTGAGTCATATGTTACTTCTTATCCCCCATGTTTAAGGATGTGCCATACCACTTTCCACAATGGTTGTACAGTTTTACTTTACCTCCAGCAGTGTATGAGGGTCCCTTTTATGCCTTTTCCTTCTTCCACTTGTAGAATATTATTGTTCTTTTCAGTCTAATTAACACCTGTATACTCGTGAGTCTATTCCTCTCTCTTCCTTCTCTTTATCTCCCATCATCAAAACTGGAGAACTACACCCTCTTCAGCATTGGTTATTCTCTGCTTTTGCTTTGTTTTGTTGTTTTATTTTTTTAATTTAGCTTTGCTATTATTATTTTGATTTGCACCTTTTGAATGACTAGTGAATGCAAGAATTTATTTGTTTGTTGACCATCTGATGAAATGCTTGTTCATGTCCTCTGCTTATTTTTCCTTGAATTATTTGTCTTTGTTGTTGTTGTTGTTGAAATGTTGCCATTTTCTGTACATTTTGGAGTTTAATCTCTTATCCAAGGTGCCAATAACATTTTCTCTGTCTATAGCTCTTCCTTTTACTATTTTGATTAAATCTTTTGATGCACATAAGTGTCTTACTTATAAGAAGCACTGGTCATCCGTCTTTTCTTCTCTCTGTCTCTGTTTCATTATGTTTGGTGCTCTTTTTATGCCATGTATTAAAATCTTTAATCTGCCCCATTTTACCATTGATGGTCTTTACATTTCTAGGGTTCACAATTAGACCATTATCTTGAACTTGTTTCTCTATATGAAGTGAGTTATGGGACCTGCTTCATTCTTCTCCAAATGAAAAGCTAATTATGCCAGGATCATTTGTTGAAAAGATTGTTTCCCCATTCACTGTGTTTTGGCCCTCTGTTGAAAATCAGTTGCCTGTCGGTGGATGGATCTAGATATGGGTCCTCTTTTCTGTTTCTTTGGCTTGCATCTCTAGCATTTTACTAGCACCATGCTGCTTTAACTACCATGGATAAGTAGTAGGTTTTGAGGTAGGAAAGTGAGAGGCTTCCTACTTTGTTCTTCTTCAATAGTGCTTTGCTTACCTTGGATCGCTTCATTCTCTCTGTAAAGTTGGTGGTTGGTTTTACCATTTCTTTAAAGAAGGATGCCGGGTTCTGGATATGGATTTCTTTGGGTTGAGTATTACAGACATTTTGACATTCTTAACTCATTTTATTTATGAACATGGAGCATTTTTTCCATATAGGTAAGTCTCCATTGATTTCTTGTAGTAGTGTTTTGTCATTTTCTTTGCACAAGTCTTCGTTTCTCTGGTTAGGTTTATGCCTAAGTATCTCACCTTCTGGGAGGTGCTTGTAAATGGTATTGTTTCCTTGATTTTCCTTTTTGAACTCTCTTGATTTGTATACACAAATCCAAGTGTTTTTTTGTATGTTGATTTTTCGACTGTGACATATTAGCAGTGCTTTCAGTGATTTCCAACAATTTTCTAGTTGAATGTTTAGAGTTTCCTATTAAATTATATATAAATACAGTTTTACAACTTCTTTGCTAATTTGAATGCTTTTGATTGTCTAATAGCTCTGACTGAGCCTACAAGCACAATATTGAATAAGAGTGATGATGAAGGACATCTTTGTCTGGCTCCACATTGCAAACAGAATGCTATCAGTTTCATTGAGTGAGCTACTGGCCATTGGTTTTCAATATATGGTCTTCATTATGTTGACAGATTTCCCTTTTATTCCTATTTTGCCAAGTGTTTGAAACATGAATGAGTTTTAGATCTTTTGTAAAAAGTAAAATCTGCATCCAATGATATAATCATATGGTTCTTTCCCTTTGTTTTGTTTATATGACGGGTTGCATTGGTTTAAAAAGAAACTCGAGGGCTGAGCCCCGGTGGTGTAGTGGTTGTGTGCGGGACTGCGGCCTAAGGGGATGGAGATTCAATTCCAGCAGTGTCTCCACAGGAGCAAAAGACTGGGCTTCCTAATCCCACCACCAGGGGACAGTGATGCCCCCCCCCAAAAAAAACCCCAAATAATAATAATAAAAAGAAACTTGAACCATCTTTGCATGCCAGGTAAGACTCCAATTTGATCACAATGTATGATTATTGCTTGGGCTTGGTATTTTGCTGGATTCTACTAGCTAGCATTTTGTTGAGAATTTTTGTATCTATATTCCTAAGGGATATTGTTCTATAATTTTCTATTCTGCTAATATCTTTGTCTGGCTTTGGTATCAGGGCTCTCCTTCATAAAATGTGTTCAGGAGTTAGCCATCATTTCTCATATTCTAGAATTGTCTGTGTAGAAGTGATATCAACTTTTATTTGGATGCTTAGTAGAAATTTCCAGTAATACCATCTGGTCTTGGGCTTTTTTTTTTCCTTCTGAGTTTTAATGACTCATCCATTTCCTCTTTTGTGCTGGGTCTGTTGAAGTTTTCTATACCAATCTGTGTTAGTTTAGGTAGCTTGTATGTTTCTAGAAGTTTATCCAGATTTCTAGGTTTTAAAATTGGTTGGAGCACTGCCTTTCACAGTATTGTGCTATTTTATTTCATTCAGTTCTGTTGTGATGTTGCCCTTTTCCTTCTTATCCATAATAATTGCTTCTTCTCCCTTTTCTTTACTAAGTTTGCCAGTACTTGGTCAATTTTGTTAAGCCTTTAAAGAAAACAGCTTTTATCTCTTGGTTATTTCCATTGTTTTCCTGTTTTCTGAGTCATGGATGTGTACCCCAATCTTTACTATTTCTTATCATCTTGGGCCTGTAAACATATTTTGTTGCTTTTGTTCTAGTTGTTGAAGAAGCTGAGTTGAGGTGTTGACTTTGGTTCTCTCCCCTTTTTTGATATGTCCATTTATTTCTGTCAATTGCTCTTTAAACACAGACCTCGCTGTGTCCTGAGGGCTTTGATTTGTAGTTTTGCTTTTGCTTATGTCAAGAAATTTAACATGTTGCTTGATTCTACCTCTTTCTCTTTTTATGGTTGATTTCTAACTTTGTTGCATTTTTATTTGAGAAAATGGTTTGAATACCTGAATGTTTTTAAGATTGTAATCTTGCTTTGTAGCCTAAAATGTGGTCGATTCTTGGAGAATGTCCCATGTGCACTGGATAGTAATGCATATGAGATAATA
Organism: Nesogale talazaci; assembly: GCA_004026705.1. Classification (NCBI taxonomy): domain Eukaryota; kingdom Metazoa; phylum Chordata; class Mammalia; order Afrosoricida; family Tenrecidae; genus Nesogale; species Nesogale talazaci. The sequence goes on from PVJH01007644.1 coordinate 33,971, forward strand.
TTCAGTGGAGTGTCCTGTATTTGAGGGAGTACTAGAAAACAAAAACAAAAATGGAAAAGAACCCTGCTGGATGGAGCTTTCTTGTACACCTTTTTTGCGCTAGGTAAACATTGAGCAACTTGCTCTTAGTCCACTCAGAGGTGTCAACTGGATAGGTTTCCTCTGGGCACTCTGAATTTTTTTGTAAAAGCATTTTCACTCAAACCTCATTTTTTTGTGATGGCCAATTTAAGAAAACAGCATGTGGCTGTGAAATTTTCTTTTCTGCTCAGGAAAAATGCTGCAGAAATGGTTGTGATGTTGAACACAGCTTACAAGAACAGCGACATGGGAAAAACTCAAGTGTATACGTGGTTTTCTCATTTCAGAAAAGGTGAAATGTCGATTGATGAAAAATCTCTTTCTGGACATCAGTCAACTTCCAGAATGGAAGAAAATGTCAACAAAATTCATGCACTTGTGCTCAAAGACCAATGTTGGACCATTGAAGAGATAGAGAAGTTATCTAGACTGTCTTAAAGCTTGGTTTAGTGAAATTTAGTGGAAGATTTGGGAACAAGAAGTGTCTCTGCAAAATTTGTGCCTCGGGTTTGGACTGACCAGGAAAAGGGGCGTCAAGTAGAAACATGACATGCTTTGAAAGAACAGCTATGAAGTGACCCAGACTTTTTCTCCCAAGGTCATTACTGGTGAAGATATGGCACTATTCTTACAACCCTGAAAGCAAATATCAATCAAGCCAGTAGAAGATACCCCCCAAAAGCTCATTGAATGAAATTACAGATTAAGATAATCTTCATTTTTTTATGTGAGGGGATAGTGCATTTGACATTCATCCCACAAGGTCAAACTGTCCATCAAGCTTTATATTTAGAGGTTCCAAAAAGATTGAGTAATGCTGTGTGACAAAAAAAGGCCTAATTTGTGGCAGATAGGGGACTAATTTTACCACCATAACAATGCATCGGCTCCGGCAGCCATCTTAGTTTGTAAGTTTTTGGCAAAAACCAGAATGCTTCTCTTTCCCCATGCACCTAACTCACTTCACCTCACTCCATGACTTAATTTTGTTTCTGCAAATACAGAGGCCCATGAAAGGACAGTAATGTGATGATGTAGAAGAGGTAAAGAGAAAAAAACGAGAGAGGTGCTGTTAGCCATCCAAACAGATGAGTTTGAAAATTATTTCAAAAAATGGGATTACAGATTTGAAAATGTATTGGTTGTGTTGTAAAAAAAAATAATCAATTCGACATCTTAGGCATTTAAAAGCATATCTTGGAAAATATTCTGGGTTTTTTTTTGGGGGGGGGGTGGAATCCTCCCTTGTATGACTAAGAAATCAGGTTGACTAATTATTTTTAAATTTTTCTGTTTACTTATTGAATTTCTTTCCAGTTGCCCTGTCCTTCCTTGAGAATAGTGTATTGAATTTTCCTACTACTATTGCCGTACTACTTCTCTTTTCAATTCGACAAGAGTTTGATGATTGTTTTTTGAAGGTTTTTCCCTCATCAATATTTATTAGGGAGTGCAGTTTCAGATGCACCCTGTGAGAGTTGCAGATACCACTGGTCAGCCAAACAATACTGGAAGTTAATGATGACTCCATCTCTATTGTCCTGTCTACCAACTATAGTTCATCCAAGCAACAAAATAAAGCAAACCCAACAACAATGGGCAAAAACCTAAATTCAAAGCCAGAGTTAGCTGCTGGCCTCTTCCTGAGGATTGTCACCGTGGTCACCGGTGGTTGTGGGAATCAACAATGTTTCCAACCTTTTGTGTTTGTTGTATCAAACAAGAAGCCAGAATGGACGGAGGAGAAAAAAGCAAGTAAGAAAAACAAACTGCAGGGCTGAGCCCCGGTGGCGTAAGTGGTTGAGTGCGGGACTGAGACCCATGGGCTTGGCACTTCAAATCCAGCAGCGGCTCTCAGGAGCACCACCGGGTAGCTCCCATGACCACCAGAGGGCAGTGATGCCGCAAAAAAAAAAGAAAGAAAAAAGAAAAACTAACTGCAAGAAAAAGGGGGGAAAGCAAGGATAAGGAGAAACCAAAAAAGCCATTCGGACAGTTACAGAGTTCTCTAGTCCCAGGCGAAAGGGGCACGTGAACTTCATTGGAACTGTGCAGGAGGGAGAGAAGGCCAAGTGCCTCCATGCACATGAGCACAAACCCATGGGTTCACATCCCCTCCTGGTCCCAGGGTACATAGGAAACCTGGTATGATTCGTCTTCCCTGCATTTGCCTCCGTGTTCTCCTACAGTCCTGAGGACACAAGCTTCCCCAAGATTACGGAAGAGGGTAACAACCATCCTCCTGGCACACTAGGTTAAATCCTAACTATTTCTCATTACAGCTGGCATGTATGAGGAACAACAGGTTGGCTCCCTGATCTAGCCCCGGGCACTGTTCTGTGCTGGTTTGGCAAACTGAGAATTTAGTGGTCCTCTTGATTTCCTCATATGAATTAGACCCACAGATTTTTTTCTGTAGGTGTTTAGCTCACTTATTTTTTTTCCCTCAGAGATTTAGTCCTCAGTTGGTTTTGTTTTCTTGTGTTTCTTCCATATTTGTTTCCTGCGATCTTGCTGTGTGTTTAAGATGCCATCTTATACCTGAAACCCACTTCATCATTACCTACATCCACTTTAAATTGAAACTCACTGCCATTGACTCCATTTTTAATCATGGCAAAACAACCGGGGAGGGTAGAACTGCCCCGGTAGGTTTCTGAGACTGCTTATAGGAGTAGAATCTTCCACTTTCTCCCAAGGGTGGCTGGTGGTTTGGAACTGCTGACCTGAAGGTCAGCATGTAACTGCAATGCCATCATGCTCTTCTCATTCACATTAGCTGCTATATAAACAGGATCACATTTCATAGTCTCTTCTGACGTTCACTTCAGCCTTTTCTTTCTTTCTTTCTTGTCTTTTCAATTATCTTTGCTTTCTCATGTGTTATGTTCTTGGTGTCATCCCACAACTCATCTGGTCTTTGATCATGAAGCATTCTGTCTGTCGAATATGTTTTTGAGATCATCTCAAAATGCCTATGGAAGATACTCAAAGTTGTCTATGTGAACTTGTTTTAATTTTCTTCAGCTTCAACGTGAACTTGTATGTGAGCAAACGATGAATGAAACTCCGAACCAGAATTCAGACAGGCAGTTGAGCCTGGGAATTAGTGTTTTGAAGTCTTTTTTCAAGAGTCATTAGCTGAAACCATGCAACTTAATGCAGCAAATTAAATAAAGAAATGGAGACCAAAACCATAGAGAACAAAGAGCAGATCAACAGGAGGCTTTCATTGTACATGTGGGTGGTGGTAGCTTGTTTTAAAATGCTGGTTAGAAGAGCAAGAGGAACCAGTGAAGTGAATGTACTAGCTGAAAACAAATATCATTTATAAAATATGTCTTCTTTTCTGAATCTGGGAACCATTACATCAGCATTCAAAGAAGCCACAGTTTGGCACTCAGAAGGACAGGGACTATTGGCCCCTAAACAAGAAAAATGACTTGCAGAAAAGGTAGCAGAAGTGAGAACCTTCGCAGATTAAGTTCTGTTCAGGGCCTCAGCCTTGGGACCCAGCAAGTTCCAGGAAATTGTCAAGTGGAGGAATTGGCCTCTCTAAAACAGCATGACAAGCACATTTAACCATGCCCAAGAAACCAAGCCAGGGTGTCACTGAGCAAGACTCACAGTGGGAAGGAAGGCAGCCTGTCAGTAGGTATTGATCCACCATTGTCTAACATCAACCCTCAAAGCAATTCCAAAGATTGGCCCAGAGTCTGAGCTGCTTGAAAAAAAATCAAACTTTTGCCTCCCTTAGCAATTATGACCCTCTCTAGTCTTGCACCCTCATTGATGAATGATTTTTATTTATCATTTACTTATCTCTCTGCTGTCTTTCCTTGGTTACCTCAGACTTCTTGCCATTTATGTTAAAAGGACATTGGACTAGTAGATGCGGAAAATTACTGAACTGACAGGGCTAGAAAATTGATGCCCAATGGAATATAAGGTTATTTCTTTTAAATGTTTACTAGAACATTTCTTCTTCTAAAGAAAGGAGGAAAGAAACACAAAACCTTTGGTTGCTGTGTTGGGTGAGAAGAAGAAAAGACTGAAATATTTACCTCTAAAGACTTCCCTGACCTTTCTGCTTTCCCGTCTCTTGTTCCAGATCCAGGATGAGGAAATCATAAATGCTTCATCTCGTAAATTCATGTAATCAGAGCACATTCTCTCACAAAACACCCCTCTTAGCGAGAGCTAAACACAAAGATAAACACTTCAAGGTCAAAAGCTATTCTTTTTGTTGTGTGCTCTATCTCTTAGATCTCAATCACCATTCATATTGTTGGCACCCCTTCTGCCTCTTCATTCAGACGCTTTGCAAGCTGTTTGATTTTGCTTAACAAATCTCTTTCAAACCTACCCCTCCCCATCTCTACTGCCACAGATTTCCTTTAGTATCTTATCATCTTTGGCTACAAAACATTATTACAGCATCGCAAACCCACCCCCAACACCACCACCCCCCTTCTAGACAGAATGGAGTCTTCCTAGTAACAACACTGTATCAATTATCCTTATCAACAAAAGGCAAGATGCCACTACCTTATTTTTAAAACCTCATAGGAATCTAAATTATTTCTAGAATAGAGTTTAAATTTCTTACACAATTTTCTAGTCTTACCTTCTCTAGATTTACCTCTGGCATAGGAGCAATTTTGATAATGGCTCAGAACTGAGCAGCATTTTGTGCTGTTGAGCAGAAGGTCGCCGTGGGTCAGAACCCACTCGATGACATCTGACAACAACCACCACAATCAGACTTGTGCGTTGTCTCTCTGCCTTAACTGCTCTCATCTTCTCCCTGCTCTCTGAGCACATCCTGTGTGGGAATGCGCTTCTCCCTTTGGTTCTCTTTTCCCAGCGTCCTTTCCTCCCTTTAATTGTAGAGCAATATGTCTTTTACATTGGCCAGTCCTATGGGGTTCTAAAGTTTTGTTGCATTTCCCTTGCCTGACTTTATCTTCTCAGGGTTCCGACAAAGGATCCCCTAGAAGCCTGTTTTTGTGAGCTCTAAGACAGGACATAATCCTCCATGAGAGTCAAAGTTGTATCTAGTTTTTTTCCCCCTTGTCCTATCCCCTGAGTAGAAAGAACAGATAACGCTGTGTCATTTGGATGTGGCAGAAGTGAAGAGGACAATGGCAGGTCGCAGTATAATAAAGAGGTGAAGTACTAAAAGAAGCAAACACTGTAGGTCTAGAACCGGACATACCTCTACGTTAAATAATCAATCACTTAAGATCAAAAGGGCAGCATCTCTCAAAGGACACAGCTCAGCGGATCAGGAAATAGAAAGGGGTAGAATAGGAAACACAGAGAAGGCACAGGAAGTGTGATGGTGCATTGATGGGATTGCAATGGACACATTCAAACAAGACATGTGTAGATTGTGGAACATACAACTGATCATGTGCTCTGTAAACTTCGTCTAATTCACAGTTCCACTTTTTTTTGTTTTTTAAAAGTTGCTCTCTGGCTCTGTGTCCTCTTTGACAACTCCACCAGGCATCGCCTACCACCAAAAGTCAGACTTGTGAACTATTGTCCAACTTATGGACTTGATCTGGACTGGGCTAGGGGGTTTTCTTGATCTATAACTCCTTCTTGATATAATTGTACATACATGAGTTTGTTTCTGGGTTTGTTTCTCTAATCCACGCAGCCTAACACAGCTAGTGGGACGATGCTTTCGCTGAAGGCACTGAGGAACATGCTTTCCTCCTCTTCAGAAGAGGAAACGTCTTGCATCCCCAAGCCATCCTAGTTTTATCACTGCAAAATCACATGATATGAAGAGGTATCCCCCCCAAAATGAATTTTTTTTCCAAAGCTATGTATTTAAACTTTTTAAATTTTTTTACACAACAACCTTATCACCTTTAAAGCAGTCTCCATTACACTGAATACATTGGTCAAATAGGCAACTCCATTTTTGGAAGCATTTTTCAAGCTCATCTGAATGGATGGCTGACAGCACCTCTCTCGTTTATTTTTTTCACCTTTTATAGGTCATCAGATCAGTATCCTTTTATGCCCCTCTCCATTCACAGAAACAAAGGTCACATGGAGCGAAGTCAAGTGAGTCAGGTGTCTGAGGCAAGAGAGGCAAGATGATTTGTGCCCAAAATTGGTGCACTGAAATATCTGAGTGAAAAGACGCACTGCCATGATGGCAAAAACAGTTCCCCATTAGCCATAAGTCAGATCTTTTGTGTCACAAACTGCTATGAAATATTTTGATAAACTCTAAATATAAAGTCTTATTAACAGTCTGACCTCATGGAATAAATTCCAATTTCATTGACATTTTCATCCATTCAGAAAGTTGACAAATGTCCAGAAAGAGGTTTAGCGTCAATAGACGGTTCACCTTTTTGAAACCCGAGAATACCAGATTTGTGAGGCAGAAATCTGAATTGACCAGACCATGTATACTGGTATAGATAAGAGCTGGAAACACAGGAAATCCAGAAAAGATAAACCCCTCTTGACCAATAATAAGAAGAGCAAAACCAGGAGGGTAAGGGAAAGGTGGGGGAGAAATGATCACAAGGATCTACATATAACCTCCTTCCTGGGAGATGGACAACAGAAAAGTGGGTGCAGGGAGACACTGGAAAGTGTAAGACATGAAAAATAATTGATAAATTATCAAGGTTTCATGAGGGAGAGAGAGTGAAGGAGTGAGGAGAAATAAATGAGGAGCTGATACCAAGGGCTCAAGTAGAAAACATATTCTGAGACTGATCATGGCAACAAATGTACAAATGTGTCTGACACAAAGAGCTGATGTATGGAATGTGATAAGAGATGTATGGGCCCCCAGTAAGAAGACTTTTTAAAAAGAAAAGGAAAATGAGAAAACCTCTTGCACACTTGAGTTTTTCCCATAGTGTTGTCATTGTAAACAAGGTTCAACATCACAGTGGTTTCTGTGGCATTTTTTCTAAGCCGGAAGCATAATTTCACAGCTGCACATTGTTCTCTTAAGTCAGTCATCACAAAAAAAATGAGGTCTGAGTGAAACTGCTTTTATGAAAAAATTCACTGTGATCAGAGAGAACCTTCCCAGGCAATACTACTGGGTGCACTTAACTCAGAGCAAGTTGCTTGATACTCTCTTAGTGGGAAAAAAATATATGTACTGCAAAAGCTCTGCTCTGCCCAACACATTCCAGGTTTTGGGGGGTACCCCCTTGTATTTTCTATGTCACTGTGTTGCTTCTCCTTTATGCTAAATACCATTCAGCTTGCATTCAAATGAATTCTATTGAAGTATCATGATCTCATGATAAATAACATCTTCAAAAGTACCTATAGCCAAACAAAGTCACGTTCACAGCTAAATCAAACCATCTGCCAGTACATAACATCTTTGGGGAGGTGGGGATAAAATTTGATTCATTGCATTGGGAGAGCAGCAAACTCCAAACACAGGGACTGGCATAGCCCTGTGGCGCCCTGCACATGCTAAAACTGCTCCAGGACAGCAGAACATGTGGTTTCAAATATATTGTCTATACATCAAGCCCAACTGGCAATAACATGGTCCACAAAAACAACTTTCTACCTCTTATTTCCTGAGTAGCTACTAGGATCTTAAAAGCTTCTAGGTGACTATCAAAAGTGAAACTATTACTCTCTCCCCATCCAGACCAAAGAAGAGTGAAGGAAATCAAAGATGCAAGGAAACAATTAGTCCAAAGGACAAATGGGCAACATGGAACTAAAATCATCCCATTGGCTAAGCTTTCAATTAAATAATAGATAGGCCTATAAGGTGAACACTAACTCCAGGGAGATACACACTCCTTAGAAAATGCCAGCATCTTCCCATAAAGTTCAGAAAGCAGAAAAGTATAGGAAAGGACTAATAAAAATACTAACCCGGGAAGGAAGTGAAAAGAATGCTAAATAACATTGTAGGGATTACAATCAATGTCGGGAAACAAAATTGTTGAATGGAAAACATCATTTTCTAAGAATCTTCACCTAATTCACAATAATTTTTCAAAATCATGAAATCACAATAAAATGTTTTACATAGGGTGTGTATATGTGTGTATGTTCCACCCTGATTCTAAGGATAATAAGGACATTCAAAAGTGATGTGATTTAAGTCTTGTCTTCAAGGCAAAGTCCTGCTTAAACGCTTGAAAGGAATCTATAAGAGCTGTGAAGATTAAATGTGAGGATTGTTCTTTCCGCCAAAGAATATCCCATATTACCTACACCCTTATTATGACATCTTCCTAGTCTGGCCCTAACTCACAACCCTTCCCTTATGTATATCCCTGTAACAGTCACAACCACTTCCAACCAGCCAGAGAAAAACTGTTAGCAATTTAAGACCAATGGCCCATCCAATTGTCATTAGGTGCTGTCAGATCAGCTCAAACTCGTGGTAACTCTGTGTAAAACTGAGCAGAATACTGGCCATGGCTGTTTTATGTTTAAGGCCATTGTTGCAACCACTGTATCAATCCACAGCATTGGAGCTATTCCTCTTTTTTGTTGACCCTTTAATTTGCCAAGCACGATAGACTCTCTGGGACAGATTTGCTTGTTGTTATGGAAGCCTATGGTACATTCTATATCATTCACCAACATACTCACCATAACTCAAAAGCATTGATCTTTCTCTCTTTTTTCTTATTCACTGGACAAGTTACACATGTCATTAGGCATTTCAGCCACCTGTATGTCATTTTATCATACTGTGGTGACTTGAATGCTGGTTTGATGGTGGAAACTACAGGGTCACCCAAAGTGAACAGGTCTCAGCAGAGCTTCTAGACTAATAATAGACTACAAAGAAGAACTAGGATGTTCACTTCTGAGGAATTAGCCAGTGAAAACCTTAGGGACATCAGTGGGACATAATCAATGCCATAATCAGTCACTCAGATCACACAGCACTTGAAATACAACTAAAGGGGAGCTGCCTTCTCAAAGTAGAGTTCATGATAATGACACAGATGGTGCAAAGCTTTGGGGACCTTCGTTTATTGATGGGGCACAACTCCAGATGAGAAAAACAACTTCAAACGTCTATTGATAATTAAGACATGCAATGTAAAAAGTATGAAACTAAGTAAATTGAAAGTCATCAAAAATTAAATGGAATGTATAGAGATTGATATTCCAAACAGTGAAAATTTTAGTCATTTTGAATTAGATAATCATCTAGTATTTGGGTCTGGACTGACAAATTCAAGAAGAGAGGCAACACAATTATCACCAAACAGAACGTTTCAAGTTCAATCTTGAAGTACAACTGATGTCTGAGTAATTTACTTACAAGGAAATTCAGTCAATACAACAATTATCCAAATTTACCCATCCACCACTAAAGCTAGAGATCAAGAGACTGAAAAATCTTACCAACTTCTTCAGTTCGACATTGATTGTACATGTAATCAAGATGCATTGACAATTTCTTCAGATTGGAATGTAAAAGCTGAAAATAAAGAGAGGCAGTAGTTGGAAAATATGGCTTTTGAGATAAAAATTAAGCTGCAGGTCACATGTTAGAATTTTGCAAGATGAACAGCTCCATCATTGCAAATATCTTTTTTACCCATATCAACAGTGACTATACACCTGGACCTCAATAGGTGGAAGACAGAAATAAATTTGACTATCTCTGTGTGATGAGATGATGGGGAAGCTAGATATCAGTTGTCAAAAAGAGCCAGGGACTGACTAGATCATCATAGATCATCAGTTGCTCCTAAGTGTGTTCAGGTTGAAGTTGAAGGGAAATTTTAAAAACCCACAAAAGTCAAAATGCAACCTTAAGTATGCCTCACCTGAATGTCCAGAACAACTAAAGAATATATCTGATTTATTATATACCAAAGACAGGAGATCAGCAGTGAAAAGTCATCAAGAACATCCTACATGAAGAAATGGTCATTAAGGCAACAGGAAAGAAAGGCAAGATCAAAATGGATGTCAGAAGAGACTCCCAAACATGTTCTTCAGCATGAAACAGCTAAAGAAAAATGGAAGAAATGATTAATCAAAAAGCTGAACAGAAGATTGCAATGGCTAACTCGGGAAGAGAAAGGTATTATAAGGAAATGTGCAAAGATGTAAGGTTAGAAAACCAAAAGTGAAGAACATGTTCACCATGCCTCAAATTGATACTCAATTTGCAATGTTGAAAGATTCTCTGGGCAAAATATTGAATAATGCAAGAAACATCAAAAGAAGATAGGAAGAATACAGAGTCACTGTACCAAAAAGAATTTGCCACCATTCAATTATCTCAATGATTGATGAATAACCAATAGTCCTAAAGGAAAAATTCCAAGCTACATTGAGGGCATTAGTGAAAAACAAATCTCTAGGAGTTGATGGAATATTAGTGAACCTATTTCAACAATCCCACAATCTGATAAAGCTCTATAAGCACTGGTGAGTCTATGCCAAGATATCCAGAAGACAGCTATCTGGCTAACTAAGTTGCAGAGAATACTATTTCCACCCCTTCAAGAGAAAAGGATCCAACAAAATGCAGAGATCATTAAGCAATATCACTAATATCACATGCAAATAAAACGTTGCCAAAGATCATTCCATTATATAATTATATTCGTTGGAAATTGTATAATGATGTAATCAACTTTCAGTGATGTGATCTGATGTGATCAGGCAATTAGTTATAGGGATACTAGCATGGGAGGCATTAAACAGACCACAGTCCTGATTTAGTGGAACGGAAGTTTTTTCTTTGGTACAACAGAAGCCAGCAGCGAAGAGAAACTTCACTGCTACCAAGAGAGAAGAACCAAGAGCAGCACATCCTTCAGACTTGTGGTATTTGCACTAGAAGATACTAGATCTATGGGTAAATCAAAGTACACAGAGAGGTTGGGCCCACAGGAGACAAAGGCTTTCTTGCTAGTCAAAGAGGGAAAAGACCTCGATTTGGAATTATACCTTCTAAACTGTGAAAGAAAGAATTTTGTTGAAGTTATCCACCTAAGGTATTTCTCTTACAGCAGCACTAGATAGCTAAGGTAGTTTGAAACTTAGAACCAAAACAAATCTTGAAAAGCAGACTGGTACTATTGAAATAAATGTTTCAGACTTCTCTCCTAGCTTGGACTCCAACTGAGGGTATAAGAATTACACATTAAGCATTTTCTTTTTCTTTGTTTGTTTGTTTGGTTTTGTTTGTTTGTTTGTTTGTTTGTTTGTTTGTTTGTTTGTTTGTTTGGGCATCACTGCTCTCTGGTGGTGGGAATAGGAGGCCCAGGCCCACTGCTGGAATTGAACCTCCGTCCCAGTGGACCGCAATCCTGCGCACAACCACTATGCCACCGGCGCTCAGCCCCCACTAAGCATTTTGAAGACCTTTCAAGACCACATGTGATTAAGAGTTAAATTGTATATGGTTGGAAGCCCTCTTCGACCTTCTTCTAACACAGAAGAGAGAAGGATAATCTGCCTCCAGATCTATTGAAGAATGATTCCTGTGGAGTAGACATCAGGTATTCCTCCCCCCTCCAAACTTCCTTACCTTATTCTCACACCAACCATCCCTTCTACACCACTCTACCTCTCTGCTGGGTTTGATAATCTGTTGCAATGCCAACACAGAACTCACAGACAATACTCACAATTATGGGCACTATTAAGGAAGCTATGAAGTTCAACATGTTAAGAATACAACCGTTTGTTGGCAATGCCTTTTATCAGCCACGCTACGCAGTCAGGTATGCCTCCTGCCAGTCTGCAGCCACTCAGTCATGTGGCAGTGCCTACTACCATTGCCTCTGCCCTGCCGGCACACGTTATAAAGTGACATTAGCACTGATAAATACCCAATGGGTACTCCATTATTCAAACCAGTCTCTTATCCAGAGGTATTTAGTTTGACTCTTTCTGCTAGCTGGGAATCTCACCATTCTGTCTCATGGTCTTGACCCTGTTTCTCTGCTCTGTCTAATGATCTAAATGCTCCTTCTCTGTTGCCCATTGCAGAGATCTCAAACCCTCTTGGCTTTTGTACTTCTTTCTTTCTGATTGTGGTATTCCTGTTCCTGCATCTTATATGGTTCATGGAATGGCAAAACTGACCAATCCTCAAGTTAGAATTCTCTACACTTTATTTACATGCTCCAGCTCAGCCATGGTGGTAGTTATAGAGACTCGGGATGGAATGACCATGTGAAGGGATTTCACTACACTGCAGGACAATCGCAGTCAGGTCTATGCTGTTGCATTAGCAGCATGGAGGCAGCTTCAGTATCAGAGCCTTCTTGACCACTTCCCATGTTGTCTCTTTTTTCCTTTGAATCCCTTTGAAATGAGCCCTGGGCTTCTTCCTAAAGAGTCTTGGAAAGGGAGCAGGAAAGATGGGGCCTCCTCTCACCCATCCTTGCCATTCCCCCTTTGTGTGGGATGTGTAAATTTGCCTCTCCTTGGAACAGCCTCTTGTACATATGGCATGTTCTTAGAGAAGATGTGCCTGCATCTCTGGGAACGCACTCAGAGCGGAGTTGGCATCAGCAAATGACCTCCCACATCAGAACAAGAATATGGGTGAAGTGGGTTCTTGGATCACCTGATAACAGTGCCCTAACTTTGGCTACTAATATGTTTTTCAGGAAAACAGGGATGGATTTTAATGAAGTTTCACTCTGATTCCTTATTTCTATGTTGACATATGAAAGACTCTAGGGGAGATGTGAGGCTATCCAGACTTGAAAATAACCTTGCTAGAATTAAAAATACCTCTTAATATACCTCACTCTTGGTCACGCAGCGCCCATTCAACAATCTTTTGACAATGTCACCCTGATTTATTTTGGGCAAAGTCTCTTCCTCAGTGACTTTAGACACAGCAGAGTATTATTACAGGTTCCCTGTCATATCATAGGCAAAGAGTAGGATTATTTTGTTTTTTATATATTCATTCATTCCACAAATATTTGCTGAGCATCTATTGCTCTAGAAATGAGTCTGGGGCTGAAAACATAAACCTATCATGAACTATCAATGTGTTCCTCATCTGATTTGATAGTCCTTGTATTCTAGTGAATAATAACCCTAGGCAAACTGGTGAGCTCCCGGCCTGTAACCAGGATCTTATACAGAATGACACACAACAGCTGAAACGGTTTGCAGCTCATCTGTTTCAGCTTAGATCCTTTAAGGGATTGTTGTTAGGTACTGTGTTAGTTACCTACTCTGTGTCAATTTTTTTAATCTGTGTCAATTTGAGGATTAAGAGTGTAGAGGTGAAGGTTAGCCTGCCAGTCCAGAGACAGCCAATGAGACCTCTGTGTGGGCATGACCTTCTCCTGAGAATTCTGGGAACTGCTGATTTTCCTTCTTGGAGACAGGAGACACCCTCTCACTCTGCTCACTCCCTTGGAGATGCTCAGCTGACAATACTGACTCCTCTCGAGACACCCCTGAGGAGAAGCCACATGGACCTACCCTGATGCAGCCCTAGAAGCTGGAGAAGCCACATGGCTTCTCCTCGCCAGAGCTGAGATGCTTACAGTGGCACTGGATTCACAAGACTTCTCACCCACTGGCCTGTAGATCTTCCTGAATTTGCATCATTGCATGTACTTAGTGAGTCAAGACTTTATAGATGGGTATCAGATATATGGGCTAATATTGGACTTGTGGACTTGATCGGGACTGAGTGAGGATGTTTTCTTAATGTATAATTACCCTTTATATAAAACTCTCTCATACACATATGAGGTTCTGTGGATTTGTCGCTCTAGTCTTCCAAGACTGACAAAGGTGCCAATGAGTCAATTCCAACTGATAGACCCCATTCACAACAAAATGAAACAATGCACAGTCTTCTGTCATCCTCACTATTGTTCCTATGACTGAGTCCATTGATGCAAACACTGTGTCAATCCATCTCCCTGAGGACCTTCCTCATTTTCACCACTCTTCCATTTTACCAAACAGGATGCCCTTCTCCAGCGACTGGCCTCTCCTGACAGACTAGCTGAAGTGTGTAAGATGCTGTCTGACCACCCAGGCCTCTGAGGAGCAATCTGGGCTTACTTCTTCCAACACAAATGGGTTTGTCCTTCTAGCAGTCTGTGATGCTGTCACTAGGCTTCTCCAGCATCACAATTCAAATGCAGGAAAGTCTTCTGGGGCCTTTTTTATTCCGTGTCCAACTTTTGCACGCCTATGATGCATGGACCTCAAAGTACATCCTTGCTCTTCAATACTCTAAAGAGACCTTGTACAGCAGAGTTACCTAATGCAACGCACCTTCTTTCAATCTTTTGACTGCTGCGTACATAAGCCTTGATTGTGGAGACAAGCAAGACAAAGTGATGGCACGATCAACATCATCAATCTTCTCGTGCTGAATCCTAATGTTACCTACTGGTCCAGGTGTGAGGAGTCGCATCCTCTTTACCTTGAGCTGGCATCCACACTGAAGGCTGTAATCCTTGATCTTCATCAGCAAGGGCTTCAAGTCCTCCTCGCTTTCAGCAAAATTGTGCCGTCTGCATACCACAGGTTGTGAAGCCACCAGTCCTGATGCCACTCTTTTCTTCACATAATCCAGCTTCTCCCGGAACTACTCCCATTTCTTTTGCTTGTTTGCTTGAAATGGACTTGCTGGTCCCTAAAGACTCCTTCTCTTTTAACCACTCAGATCAATATTTAGATTTGAGGGATAAAGAATCTGGAGGGATTTTTTTCTTCAAAGAAATGCATGGCATATATTTGCACAGCTCATCTCAAGAAATGAAACCAACAGCAATATCATTTCAAACCTTCCACATATGTAGTTCTTTTTCACCTCTACCCCCATCCCTCCTCCCTCCTCTCTCACTCTTCTGCCCCATCCCTGTCCTTCCCCTAGTCTTCAAAGTCTTGTCTTTTGTTGCATAAATAATCGCACTTTTTTCTTTATTTTACCCTCTAATGATTTTGTTCTTAAATATTTACCTTTGTAAGAACAAGTAAGTTGAAAGCATCATATTCTCTAGGTATGTCTCTGTCTTGTGGTGTGTAAAAGAGTTTTCATTTCTTATTGATGCATAATATTCCATTATGTGAATATATCACTTTGTTTATCCATTCCACTAAAATAGGGGTGTTTAGTTGTTTCCACATTTTTGCTATTATGGAAATTGCTGCAATAAATACAGGTGCACATATGTCTGTTGATGTTGTATTCTTTATTTCATTAGGATATATACCCAGCTGAGAGATTACTGGATCATAAGGTACCTGTAATTCCATTTGTTTAACGAGTGCCATATACTGATTTCCAGAGTAGTTGTACAATTCTACAGTCCCACCAGCAACATAAAAGCATTCTTATCTCTCCACATCCTCTATAGAATCTATTGTTTTCTATTTTCTTGAATTTTGCTAAAAGTGTCAGTGTGAGGTGGTAACTCATTGTTATTTTAATTTGCATTTCTCTTATTGCTAATGAATACAAACATTTCTTCACAGGATTGCTGGCTGTCTGGATATCATCTTTGGCACATTTTTTATTCATGTCTTGTGCCCATTATTTGACTGGGTTATTTACAATTTTCTTGGTAAGATATTGCAGCTCCAATAAGTCTATGGAATGTTATGCATCAATAAAAACATTTACAACTCTCTTGAACACCACAAGACATAGACAAAATTACAGAAAATTATGCTTATCAAACTCAGTCAATCTTACAAAGATAAATATTTAATAACACTATTTTTATAAGGGAAAAGAAAAAATGTGGTTTAAACACCAACAGACAAGACTTTGATGACTGAGAGGCCACAGACAGAGGTGGGAACATGGAGCAGGGAGAATGAAAAACAGACACACATATGGAGGTTTAATAGGATATTTATTGGTCTTGATTTCATTTCTTGAGATGGAATGTAAATATATAGTGCTTATTTTTAAAAAACCCAAAGTCAAAGAACTCTTTAACTAGTGGTTTGAGTATCTTTAAAAAAAGAGGAGGAAAAGTAAAATGGAATGAATTTGGGTCTTTAGTAACAAACATGTTCATTTTAAACAAACAAAAAGATACACTTTGCTATAGATTTTGGAGATTGGCACTTTATCTGATATACTATTACTGACTTCTTTTCTCAGTAATTGTACTGATTGTAACTGTACTGATTACAGTTTTCTGTTGATTTTTTTTATTGATGTCTTTTGATGTACACAAAGGTTATATTTTTAGTAAGTCCAAGTTTTTTTATTTTATCTTCTATTGCTTGTATATTTTTCATTATGTCTCGTAGTGTATTATGGCTTGAATTAGCGTTCTTAAGTCTGTCCCTATTTTTTCATTGATGGGTTTTCATAATAGTATGGTTATATTTAGGTCTTTGATCCATCTTGCATTCATTTTTGTACATATGTGAGAGACGGACCCTGTTTCATTCTTTTGCAGGTGACAATACAGTTTTTCTAGCACTACTAGTTAAAAACTATCTGTTCCCTACTGACATTTCTAATTGGAATTCCTGGATGTTTTACCATTGAATGGTTTCCTGGTGGGTATAAATGGTTAGTGTGCTTGGTTGTTCATTTAAGGTTGAAAGTTCCAGTCCACCCAGAAGGTCCTCAGCGAAAGACCTCGCAATTTAGTTCTGAAAAATCAGCCATTAAAAACCTTATGGAGCACAGTTCTACTCTGACACAGTCACCATGTGTGGCAGTCATGTACTTATGTTAATTTTTTGATTGAAATGTAGGGGTGGAATCTGGCCTGTTAATCTGGAGATAGCCATTGAGTAGCCGATGAGGCCTCTGTGTGGGCATGGCTTTCACCTGAGACTTCTGGGAAATCTCGCGATATTTCCCTCATGGAGATGAGAAGCTATCTTCCCCAGTTGTTGGGAGTTAGTTTCAGAGATGATTAATCACAGGCAACACAGAATGGTGGCGTCTGGGAGGCTAGAGTAGCCAGTGGAGAAACCACACGGTTTTGCCCTGATGGAGCCGGACCTCCGAGGCTGGGGCAGCCACATGGAGGCCTCTGCCAGCGATAAGTTGCTTCTGCCACCATGGGATGCTGTTGATGGACCCTGAGCCCTGGAAGCGAGGAGACATGGGGAGACCCCTGTCAGTGCCAGGACTCTGTAGCCACTGACTTCATGAGTCAGAAGGAGACTTTATGGACTGATTTCGGGCATTTGAGTTAATATCGGACTTGTGACTTTGAGCTGGACTGGGCTGGGATGTCCTGTTCCTCTTGAATATAAACCCATTCCTTATATCCATATGCGTGGCTTTGAAATTTGTTCCTCTAGTCTACCCGGACTGACACACCATGAGTCAAAATCAACTTGACAACAAGCTTTCCCCCCCCATATCTATACCACAATTTCCATCGTGAGTTATGTGTTAGGATGCCAACCATAAGGTTGGAAATTTGCATCTACTAGCCTGCTCCATTCAATAAAATGAGGCCTACTGCTCGTGTAGAGTTGCCGCCTGAGAAACCTAAAGGGGACAATTCTCTCTTATCCTATATGATCACAATGAGTTGGAATCAACCTGATGGTGTTAAGTTTGGTTTTGAGGAGTCACGAAAGTTTCTCTTTAAAGGTATTTGTTGATGTCCACTTTTATTGCTTGCAAGCAAAGAGTCTTGGTGATGTTTGAAATCATTTCAAACCTCTATCGCTGAGCACCAATTTTGCTTGATATCTCATCTTAACAAAGTCTGGTGTGTACATCTGTGTGTCAGGGTTTTACACAGACAATAAAATAATTGAAGAAAATGTGCTCTATCATGTAGAATATATTTCAAATGGTCTCTCCCTACCCCCTTTCTTTACTCACCTCCCTACATGTTACTAATATCTAAAATAGAATTTAATGTTCTCTGTTGATGGCTTATCAGTCAACATGTGGCCCCTTTCTTTACTCACCTCCCTACATGTTACTAATATCTAAAATAGAATTTAATGTTCTCTGTTGATGGCTTATCAGTCAACATGTGGCTATTGGTCTCTGGCTGTAGTGGCTAGCAAAGTGTGTTCCTAGCAAAGTCCTAGTTCTTGCCTATCTTGGTTTTCATCCATGTTTTCACTAAGCCACTTTTCCATCCTTCAGTTTGGCATGCTTTCTGTTTGGAATATGTTTGCAAATGCTACTTAGTAACTGCTTTATATCAGTAAAATACCCTAATAGTTTGTGGGTTGGGGGCTCTCCATATATTATAGATTCAAGTCAATCCTAGGGGGAACATGTGCCTGTGGGATGCACCCCAGATGCAGCCTTTCTCTTTCTAAGGTGAACTTCTATGTGACACCAAGAAGTATACATTTTCCTAATCATTTCCTGGTGTCCTCAGGAAATACCTCTGGGCCTGAGTTTTCTAACTTAAATATGTTCAAGTCTAGGCAGAGAATGCCAGCAAGTTAAGAGTTGAGTGCTAGACCACATAAAATGGTACAAAGCCTTAGACACCAGACATCACTGAGCTGTTGCCATGCATTATTTATAGGAGAAAAATTGAAATCTAAAGCATTGGGTGAAATTTAGCAATGTACAGATGTTGATAATTAACATAGACATTCATTCATTTAACCTACATCAAATATTACTATGCATGTGCTTATAGCTATTCAAAATATATTTAGCTTTGCATTTTAGGCCATTCATATTATGTTATGTTGTTAAGGATTGATAATATTCCAGACCACATAATTGATGGCCTAGGAATGGCTTCGGGTACCTTTTCTGCAACCTTGGACTCCTGAGGACTGTTCAACGAACTCTCAGTCTCCACATTCTGTTTAAATTATTTGAATGACTGGACAAAATATTTACTATTACCCAGTAGCTTATTCCATAATAAGAAGGCTTATAATACAGTGATCACTACCTGTCTATTGTGTATTTTGATATCTTGTATGTTCCTCTGATCCTGGAAGATATGTCTCCAGTATTGTAAATATCAAAAGAGTGACCCATGATGGACATGTTTCATCAGAGCTTCCAGACAACTGTTTTACTTCTGAAAATGAGCTAGGGGAGACCCTATAAACAAGAATAGAATATCATTCTACCTAGTGCTGGAAGATGAGCCCCTTAGCTTGGGTGGTACTCAGAAGGCACACAACCACAACAATGGACTAAAGCATACCACACTCTTGAACATGCTCTAGAATCGAGCAACATTTTGCTATGGTGTATTGTGAGTTGGAGTCAATATAATAGCAGTCAATTACAATGATATAATGGGAAGGATGTGGATTTTGGAATAAAACAATTACAAGATTATATCTCAACTCAACTTCTTAAACTGTGAAAGTCAGTTTCTGTGTGTTAAACGAATACTTGGTTGGAGAAATAAATGTGTAACACCAGGAGATATTTGTAATTTCACATATTAAGACGTTTTAAGTGTCTTAAAACTGTCCCTTCTTTATGACTGTCATTGAGTCTATTCTGATTCAAAGCAACCATCTAGGTCAGAGTAGAACTGGCCCTGTGGGTTTGTGAAACGGAAACTCTTTATTGCAGTAGAAAGCCTCACGAGCTGGACAATTTATGAAAATCAAAGAAGAGTTGGCACCTTGAACTATGGTGCTTATGTAGATTATTAAATATACTATGGACATTCTGAACAAAACAAACTGCCTTGGAAGAAGTTCAGCATGAATGCTTCTTAGAAGTAAAGATGGGGAGATGGTGGCTATCCTATTTTGGACATGTCATTGAGAAGGATCTATTCTTAGAGAATGATATCATACTTCGTAAAAAAAAGCAAAAAAGAGTGAGAGCCTTATTGAGATGAATTGGCACAACAGCTGAACAACGGGCGAAAGCATAACCAGAATTGTGATGATGATGCAGGATTGGGTGATGTTTCATTCTGTGATGCGTAGGGTCATGCATTGCATTCAATTGGTCAACCTCAAACAAAAACAATTTCCTCTTCATTTTTCCTGGAAAGATGCTGCTAAGTTAGAAAGAGTGTGCTGAATCTGTCTTTCATAATATGTTTCTTCAAAATTGAAAGGTTATGTTTATGTCTGTGTGTAAAAAAAAAATGAAAGAAGAAAGTAAGGTCACGGAAAAGTATCTGACCTCTTACATCTACAAAAAAAAAAAAAGGAAAATTATCAGCATCAGCTGATGAGACTGATGCCTGATGCCAATTCCCATGAGGTTAAGGTCAGATTTGTTCCATCTCCAACCTTCCTTACCAATTCTGACAATTCTCCTTGTTATTCTCTGCCTTTAGCTGGGTTTGATAGATATTGTAATTAGCCACAGGGGATTCACAGAAGGTGCTCATAATTATCTTGCTTATTGGGAAAGTTAACAGGATAAAATTCAGGCAAAAAATGCTCAGGATACAGTTATGGAGATTGTCTTTTCTCTGCAGTGTCTATCGCTGGTTCTCAGTCTCTTGGTCTGGCTTCTGGTCTGCTCAGGAAATGTAGCATAGCAATTTATGTGCTGCCAATAGCTGTTCAAAGGGCATGCTACACTGCAATAGACCTCAATTTGCTACAGTTCCATGGTCAGCAAACCCAGTTTCCCCAGTTAAGTACCCAGTGGCACCCTACTTCAAAAAGCAGCCTCCTGTCCCAAAGCTCTCGGTTACACTTATTCTGTGGGCTTAAAACTGTATTACTCTGTCTCACGCTCTAGCTCCTGGTTTCTGTTATTGCAGTTTTTCTGCCTCTGGTGGCAAAGATATGTCCTGGATCAAGGAGGTTTGACACACTCTGCTCATTGCCGGTTGTGGCAGCTACATAATCTGTCAGTTTGAGCCAAGGTTGAATTTAGCCTGTCAATCAGGTCACAAGTTAACACCCACCAGGAGGATTCTGGGAATTTCCTCTTTTCTCCTGAGCAAAGGACTGTATTCTCTCTCTGTTTCACCTTCCTGTGGACAAGATACCTGGAGCCACAATGATGGCAGCCAGAGCTCTGGAGCTGGAGGATACACGTGGAGACCCACACCAGGGCTGAGATGGTTCCACCACCAGTGGATTCACCACTCACCTTTCCTACATTCTGCATCACTGCATATGCTGTGGGCATTTAAAAAAATGTATAGACTAGCATCGGACATCTGGGTTAATATTGGACTTAGGGGCTTGAACTGGAGGGGCTAGGGTGTTTTCTCGATACACAGTTGCTCTTTGATATAAAGCTCTCCCTTACACATTTATGTGTGTCACTGGATTTGCTTCTGTAGTGAACTCTGTTTAACATACTGGTATTGAAATCCTTCTGTCTTGCTTCTGAGATGGTTAATTTTATACTAAGGAGGATGACAACCTCAATTATCCCTATTAACAATGATTAACAGTCATTCATAATTGAAACATCAGTATCCTCCTTCTTCTTACCCAGACCTATCAAGCAAACAATGATTATTTGGTGAGAGTAACAGAGGTTATGACTAGAAAAGTCATATGAAACAATTCATGACATTGCACTACCCCATGTCATTTTTAAACTCAAATATTGTTGGTGGCTGTGTAGTTGGATTTCATGAATGGCAAGTCTTGTACTAGATGATCACATTGTGATAAGTGATTTGTTTGAGTCATTGTAGTCATTGCCCATTTTGAGTGTTTTCCAATCTGCTATGATTAGTAAAATTTCTACTGACTCATTTTCTGAAGTAAATTTCCATATGTTTCTAGTCTGATTTAGTCTGGCAGCTCTGAAAAAAAAACCTGTCCATCATGGGTGACCCTAGTGGAATATAAATACTCATGGCAAAACTGCCTACCTACAGCAATATGCAAGTCACTGCACAAATTGATAGATCCAATATAACATCATTTCACATGTAATGCAATCATATAGTGATAATAAGCCCAGTCATTCCTGAGTTTCAGGTGAGATAAGGTATCTTTAGAATCTCAATACAGAAAGCTTTATGGAAGTCTGTTTTGAGGATGGAGAATTTACCTACAAAGGGGGTCATCTTAGGGAAGAAAGCATAAGGGGAAATATTTAGTTCAGCTAAAATATTTTAACATATGGGAAGGTGTGTTGTATTGAGGTCTATTGAGTAGAATCTGACTCATAGAAATCCTATATATGAAGTAGAATGTACCATTGGGTTTTCGAGGCTACAATCTCTATAGGAACACAGGCCAGTCTCCTTTTTCCCTATGCTGTAGCATTAGTATCCAGGCTCTGTCTCACTATAGCTTAGGGGATACATGGTCAGCACAGCTCCTGTTGATACCTGCTCATGTCTCTAAGGAGACAGTGTGTCAAGAAGGAGATAATAGACTTGTAGTCAAGATAGCCGCTTAGATACAAGCATGAGAGATAATTCTGTTCAGTCAGAAGATTGATGTGAAGGAGAAACCAATGTCCATGAAAACTTGGAGAAGAGCTTCAAAACTAAGTGGACCTATGCCTCCACACCCCCGCAGATTGGGATAGGGGGGAAAAAATGTCAGAAAGGAGATAAGCTGCTCATGTTGTCCCCCAAACTTGCTTCTGGTTTCTGGTGCCACTGTCCTGTGCTCCTCCACCACTGGCCAGCACTGCTGCTAACCACTGCCACCACCATGCATGGGCATTCATTCCATCCACATCTGCTCTCACCTATACCAATGGTAACACCCCTGGACTGAGGGAAGGTCACAACTAAACAGTACCTTTTTCCCTTTAAATTTTAGAAAAGTTATTATCTTTTCTCTCTCTCTTCTTTTGTACCATTCTTCTCCTTTCCTCTTTCTTCCCATTTTTTTGCATTATTTTGCACCTTCCCCACTTAACAGATTTGTTCATTCAGGCTAACTAGAGAAAAAAAATCTATAGAGACACTCACATGTGTATAAGAGAGAGCTTTATACAGAAGAGTAATTGTGTATTGAGAAAACATTCCAGCCCAGTTCAGATCAAGTCCATAAGTCTGATATTAGCACATATGGTCAATATTAGCCTACAAGTGGATGCCAAAAAAGAACTAGAATTTTTTTTCAAAGATATGTGTGGTAGTTGCATAATCTGGTGTCAAATTGGAACTTGAGAGGATTAAGAGTGAAAGGGTGGAATCTAGTTTGTCAATCTGACCATAGTCAATGAGGGCTTTGTATTGGCATCACTTTCTCCTGAAAATTCTGGGAAATCTGTTTTTACCCTCCTTAGAGGCAGGAGAGACTCTGCTCCCTTCCTTGGACATGCTCTACTAACAGGATACAAGTCTAACTTCCTGCAAGACATCCCCGAGGAGAAGCTGAGATGCTTACAACACCACTGGATCCAAAGACTTGCTACCCATTGGCCTGTGATCGTCCTCCACCTGACACCACTGTATGTGTTTCATGAGTCTGAAGAGGTCTATATATATATTGGTGTCAGACGTATGGGCTAATATCAGACTTACAGGCTTGGACTGGATTGAGTTGGGATGTTTCTTAATGTACAATTACCCTTTATATAAACTTTCACTAATGTACATATGAGTCTTTATGAATTTGTTTCTCTAATCTATACAAACTAACACACTATGTATTTATACTTTTTTACATATCAACCTCATCTCCTTCAAAGTACTCTCCATTACACTTAATATATTTGTGAAATCTGCGATTCCATTCTTAAAAACCTTTTTCAAACGCATCTGTTTGGGTGGTTGACAGCACCACCCTCATGTTCTCCTTCATTTCTACATCAATGTCAAATCAGTCTTTTCATATCTCTCTCCATTTGCAGGAATAAAAAGAAGTTACACAAGGCTGAGCCCCGGAGGCATAGTGGTTGTGCGCGGGACTGCGGCCCACTGGGACGGAGGTTCAATTCCAGCAGTGGGGCTGGGCCTCCTACTTCCACCACCAGAGAGCAGTGATGCCCCCCCCCCAAAAAAAAAGAAGTTATACAGAGCAAGGTCAGGGGACATGAGAGGCATGCCATTTTTGCCAAAAATTGTCAAGGTGCATGGTCATGGTGGCAAAACCAGTCCCTCATATGCCACAAATCATGTCTTTTTTTGGTCAGAGTTACACAATCTTTTCAGAACTTCTAAATAGAAAGCTTGACTAACAGTCTGACAAACTGAATAAACCCTAAATGTACTATCCCCGCTCACATCGACTTTTGTGAGGATGCCCTCTCATATAAATTCCTCTTGAGACTCACGCAGCACATGCAATAATGTCCAATGAAGGGAGATTACAGGCTGGGGATTGAAAAGCCTTGTGGATCCAGTAGTTATGGAAGCATCTCAGCAATGGCACAGGTCTTCACATGGCTCCTCCATCTGTCTGAGTGGCTCCTCAACAGGAAGGCGATGCAACAAGAAGACGAAGCAACAGAAAGACTGTAGGCCACCTCCATGGAGAAAGAGAGAATTTCCCAGAATCCTCATGAGAAGGTGATGCCCACAAGAAGGTATCATTAGGCTATGATCTGATTGACAGGATAGATTCCGCCCCATTCACTCTTAGTATTCTCAAGTTGACATGAGATTATGCAATTACAACAGAGTTAATACCCCCACATGAGCCAGCCTCCCTCACACTGATAATAGCTGCATCACATCATTGTTGTCTCAGGGACAGGAGTCAAAATGGTGCACATGAGAAAACAACAACAATAAGAAAAGATAAGACACAGGTAAGTGAGCACTATCTAAATATAAAGGAAAATTTTGAAGGACACGCTCTGAAAAGAGGAATTGTGTTTAAGAGGTGGAGAAAGCTATTGAAAGAGATACAGGAAAAAATAAAATGTGCAACCCCCAAATTAAGAAATCCAGAAGATGAATATAAGATAAGAGAATTAGACAACACTTTACAATAGCAAAGTAATAGAATTTAAGAAATGGAAAACTAAAATAGTGATCTTAAAGGCATATCTTTTCACTACCATTCAATCATCAAAAAGAACTTTCAGGAAAAAAAACTTAAGTACACATAGGACACTATCAAGAGAAATAACTTATATTTCACTGGGATTCTGTAGCAGAAAGAAACAAAAATTTCCACAAGAAAAGAGTTAAATCCTGGAAGGAAACTTCCCCAACTTTATAAAACAGGAGAAAATGACTACTAAAGAAGCTGC
The DNA here is from genome assembly GCA_004026705.1 of Nesogale talazaci. Classification (NCBI taxonomy): domain Eukaryota; kingdom Metazoa; phylum Chordata; class Mammalia; order Afrosoricida; family Tenrecidae; genus Nesogale; species Nesogale talazaci. The sequence continues at coordinate 59,082 of PVJH01007644.1, forward strand.
GTGAAGCTCAAATTGGATAGGTGCCAAAGAAAAATATCATGACATATAATATTCAATCTTCAATGTCAAAGACCAGAAGAGAATCCTGATGGCAGGTAAGGAAAATAATGAACAGTCATCTACAAATGAAAACCAGTAAGAATAAACTCAAATTTTTCAGCAGAACATATGCAACACCTTCCCTCCACTTTTCATTCCCATTAAATAATGCTTTTATTTTACCTCTTTTCTCTTTCCTCTGTTGCTCTTTATTCCTCTTTTAAAAAATCTTAACACTTTCATTGACATATAAATCACATACCACACAAATAAATGGTTAAAATATAGTTTTTAAGTTGTGCAATCCAAGGAATAGGGGAGTCAGGATGCAAGATAGCACCAATGAAACATACAACTTTCCTCTAGTTCTTTAATGTTTCTTCACCGCCACTATCCTGACCTCAATACTTCCTTACAAATCTGGCTATGCTAGAGCATGTACTATGTACACTGGTACACATAAGAGCTTGAAACACAGGGAATTCAGGACAGATAAACCCCTCAGGACCAATAATGAGAGTAATGATACCAGGAGGGGAAGGAAAAAGTGGGGGAGAACTGATCACAATGATGTACATATAACCCTTTCCTGGGGAGGTGGACAATAGAAAAGTTGGTCAAGGGAGACAGTGATCACTGTAAGCTACAAAAGAAAAATTTCACAAATTATCAAGGGTTTATGAAGGAGAAAGGGGAAATGATGAGCTAATACAAAGAGCTCAAGTAGAAAGAAAATGTTTCAACATGATTATGGCAACATAGGTACAAAAGTGCTTGACACAGTGGATGGATGTGTGGATTGTGATAAGAGCTGTAAAAGCAACCAATAAAATGATTTTTAAAAAGAAGATTACAATGTAACTAACTCGATGGATGGTATTTCAATCACTTTATATGCATGTGAAAGAAGGAAAATGAATTAAGAAGACTACAGAAGAATTGGTGTATATAAATTATGTTGTTTGTGAAAAGTATTGAAAGACTGCGGACTGATGGAAGAAACAATTCTGTCATGCAAGAAATAAAACCAAAACAATCCTTAGAAGTGTGGATGGTAAAACTTCGTCTTGTGTACTTTGGGTATGCAGAAATCAGTACCTGGGAAAGGACACCATGGCTTGGTAATGTTGAAGTTCAGCCCAAAAGCAAAGTCCCTCAATGAGGTGGATGGATAAAGTGACTTCAACAATGAGCTCAAAAGTAACAGTGGCATAACATCAACGTTGCTTTATTGTACATAGAATCTCTGTAAGTGGCATCTAACAACAGTCACAATATATTTTATAGTCACTATATTAAATTACTCTGGGAAAGAAAAAAATGTGTGCAATCATCACAATGCATTTCAAAACTTTTTTTTTATTCTTGCCTTTATTATAATTAGTTCCCCACTTACCAACATGTTTTTCTGCCATGAAAACTAAAAAACTATCAATCCAGTTATAGATTTATCTATCCTGGGTTTCCCCATAAGGAAAACCAGACACAAAAAAGGAAAAAAATGTCAGCAAAACATAACAGAGAAACAATGAAATAAATGAATAAAACCAGAAGAGCAACAAAATAAAAAAAGCAGAAAATAATGAAAATGAGAACAAATCAAAAATGGGTCAAAAGGGAGAAAAGTGGTAAGGCCTTAAATTTTAACCTAATTACATCTACATTAATTCACTTTCTAGTGCACTCTGTCTGATGGCAAGGCTATTCACATCCCTAATAGATTGTCAGAGGAGATTCTTCAGAGATTTAATCCATGCAGTGACTCTGCAAAGAGATATAGGGCTTTCCATATCATCCATAGTCTTCTGAAAATCAGTGCTAAGAATATAAGATCAACATACAGTTCCTTTCTCCAATTTTGGATTTTACTCATTGCATCTCTTGTATCCCACAACTTGCTGTGTTGTTGTTGTGTCTGTGTGAACTTCACTGATAGTTCACTTAGATGGTTGCATATTTTACACTGTTCTTTCTCACAGCCAGGCACCACCTGATTTCTTCACCACACTTTGCCATAACACCTATATCATCGGTAATCACTTCATGACGGCAACAATGAAGTCCGGCCACATCATCAGAACAAACTGTTCTTAAATTAAGCTATGATTAAGTGTGACTGAAAATTCATTCATATTATTTATGGTCTCTATGTCTCCCTGGACCACTTTAGAAGTTGCAATGTTGTGAAAATGTCAATACTACCCAGAGCAATCTATAAGTATAATGCAACTTCAATCCAGGTCTCAACTCCTCTTTATTTTTTTGTTTTATTTTGTTTTTTTTTGGGGGGGGGCATCACTGCCCTCTGGTGGTGGGAGTAGGAGGCCCAGCCTTTGCTCCTGTGGAGCGGCTGCTGGAATTGAACCTCCATTCCAGTGGGCCACAGTCCCACGCACAATCACTATGCCACTGGGGATCAGCCCTCAACTCCACTCTTTAAAAGAACTTTCTAAGAAGAACAAAATAAGCAGTACTGCCTATCTTATATTGATAGACAAGAAGAAAATAAAATGCTTATATATAGTTGCAGGCCTGTCTGATGACCCTTATGAATGTTTTCCGATTTGGTCTGATAAGGTGAAAAGCCCTGTCCCATGAGTCAGAAGTCTATTTTCTATTTTACTCGGGGACCTCCATTGCTTTTGCTCCCCTTGCTGCTCTGTTGTGCTTCCCCCTCCCCATCCCCACCCCACTTTAAAGACTGGGTTCTTTTTTGGATGTTAATTGAACTTCAGTAAATTACAATAAATTAAAAATGAAGAAATGCAAAATCAAGTTTCTCAAAATGCTCATATATTCAATCTGTCATATCCAGATTAAAGAATGATGCAAATACAGCCTGGTTTGGGGGGCAATCTCCCAAAGGTCTAATTCATGGTCACATGTGTAGGTAAGGCTACAGTGACTGGCCCTTATGACACCTACCCAGATTGTCTGTCAGTCATGACCAGAGAAATCCCAGTAGGTGCTGCCTTCCTTGGAAACACCTACTTCACACCAACATTCATGGACCTCAACTGACTAGAAGGCTACACTAAACTAGGATGGGAGGTGGGAGAATTTTACCCCGGGTGCCCTTTCCTCCCTGGGTTTTCAGAGGCCAGTTCATTTACCTTATGCTTTGACATTTGTGTTCAGCACTTCTTTTCACATGGTTCCCTTGTGCCTCTGTTTTGCGCTGAACTTGGATTTTTCCTGTGTCCATGTCTTCTGGGTCTTTGATTGTCAACCATTTATATGGTCACTCATGACTCTCACCCACCAATCATCTGTCAGTTTGTTGTACTGTGGTGGCTTTCATGTTCCTGTAGTTCTGGAAACTGTGCTGCCATTTTTTTTCAAATACCAGCAGTTATGTATGGTATCCAGGTGTCAGCAGAACTTCCAGACTTAGAACAGACTAAGAGGGAATAGGTTGTTCACTTCCAAGGGATCACACATTGAAAACCTTATGCAGAGCAGCAGAATGATGTTTGATATTATGCCAGAGGATGAGCACCTCAGGTTGGAAGACTCTCAAAATATGAGAAAAAAAAAGGGCCAAGGGTTCTAAGAGAAACATAGGAGAGGAGGAGAGGAGGGAAAGGGGGTTGAAGGAGGCAAAAAAAAAAAAAAACCAGGAACAAAGGAACAACAAGAGATCTAAAGTCAACGATGAGGAGAACATAGAATGTCTGATGGGGTGTGATCAAGTGTAGTATAGGCAAGAGGAATTACTGAGAGTCAAATGAAGGTAGAGCATGATAGTGGAACAGGGTAAAAGTAAAAGGAAATAGAAGACAAAAATAGGAAGCAAAAGACATCTGTAGAGGCATGTATATAATGATAGAGATATAGGTCTATGTACATATATTTATATGTTAAGTATTAAAGTAGCAGATGGACATTGGGCTTCTACTCACGTCCTTGTTCGATGCACACTTTGTTCTAATAACCTGGTATTCAGTGATGCTCTTCTTCCCAACATGATAGCTGAAGACAAAATATAAGCAAATGTGTATAAGCAAATGTGGTGAAGAAAGATGATGGTGCCCAGCTATTAAAAGATAGCTAGTAGAATCTTACAGGCTTGAAGTTAAACAAAGACCATCTAGCAGGGAAGCAACTAAGCCCACATGGAAGAAGCACACCAGTCTGTGTGATCATGTGATGTTGATGGGATCAGGTAGCAGGTATCAGAAGATTCAAAACAAACAATCATATCAATGTGAATGAGGGAGGTCAGAGTGGAGACTCAGGGTCCATCTTTGGACAATTGGATATCCCTTCACAGAGGGGTTACAAGGAAGGGATGAGGCAGCCATGGTGTCGTATAGCACTGATGAAACACAGCATTCCTATAGTTCCTCTAGTTCTTTAATGCTTGCTCTCTCCCAACCCTGCGCCCACTATCATGATCCCAGTTCTACCTAACAAATTCAGCCAGACCAGAGAATGGATACTGGTACAGATAAGAACTCTCAACACATGGAATCCAGGACAGATTAAACACCTTAGAAACAATAACGCAAGTAAAAATACCATAAGAATAGGACGAAGGGGCAGGGAAAGGGGGAACCAATCTCAAAGAGTTAAATATAACACCTCCTTAGGGGGATGAACAACAGAAATGTAGGTGAAGGGAGACAGTAAACAGTGTAAATATGACAATAATAATTTATAATATATCAAGGTTTCACCAAGAAGGGAAAAAAGAGGATTGATATCAAAGACTCAAGTAGAAAGTAAAATGAGACACATATATGCATCAAAAGAGTGAAAAGATAACTCATGGCTAAAAAAAATTTTAAAGCATTGATACGCTAAACAAGGAGATATTCTTTAAAATCTATAGAAAATTGCAATATCTCAGTAAGAAAAAGAAAAATAACCCAATCAAAAAGAAGGCAAAGGGACTGTACAATTGGTTCACAAAAATGACATCCAAATGGTCAACACACATTTGAAGAAATACTCATCATCATTAGCCATTTTGGAAATGCAAATCAAAGCAACAATGAGATACCACCTAAAACTGGCAATGACATTCAAATTTAAAAAGAACAGAACAAATGCTTGAGAGGGTGCAGAGAGATCTGAACACTTACATACTGCTGACGGGACTATAAATATGTGTAACCATTATAGAAAACCTATAGCCCTACCTTAAACAACTGGGAATGGAAATAAATTACATCTGATCCAGCAATCCCTGTGGTGGGTATATACTCTAAAGAAGTAAGAGTCACAGCACAATTAGACATTTGCCTACATATGTTCGTCGTAGCACTGTTCCCCATCGCAAGAAACTGGAACCAATCTAAATGCCTATCAGAAGAAGGAATTAAAAAAAAAAACTTTGATACTTACACACAGTGGAATACTATCCCTCATAAAAAAATCAGTGATGAAATCACGAAACATCTCATGGAGAACATTATGCTCAGTGAAATTAGTCAATCACAAAATGACAAATAATGTATGAGACTACTGCTATAAAGAGAAAAAGAAGACAAAAATTGACAACAGACCTTGGAGTAAACAACGGTTGAGCTCAAGGGAGTAATGATGAAGCAAAGGGCTGGAGGGTTCACAGGCGTCAACGTGGGTGAAAGGGAAGGTGGTCATTCACAAGAAAGAAAGCAGAGAGCAAAGGGGTGTAGGGTTAGCTCCCGAATTGACTATCTGGAATGTAAACCCTCAGCTCCTTCACAATTTTAAAACTAAGAGTAATAGGAAAACTGCTTTCTTGTCTTATAAAACTGAAATTTAGGGCAGGATGATTTAGGTGTTTCCAAGAAAAACTGTACAATTGTGAGAGAGATGTGTCTTCTCATTGACATAGGGAATATAGTTTTTCCCCTTACCACTATCTCCAGGAGACAGATCTCTCTTGGAATATAAGAAATATGGACTCAGGGATGTTTTACACAGAAGACCTGAAGAACACCCACTTGCTATTATTCGCTGCAATGGTGTATGCTTTTAGTATCTGTGACTTAACCATCAAATGACGAGTGAGATTTTGATAGGAGAAACTGGCCTGGTGTCAGCAGAGGCTAGAGACCGTTAACATAGAAGCTTTGTCCTGCTGAATACTGTCATAGGGGCTCCGAAAATAGCTACTGATTGTGACCACATTTATTGAGATGTTACTGTGTTGAGGGTTTTATACCACACAGCAACATTTTGTGATATATGGCATTAGTAATTTACACCTGTAAATCAATAATGACATATTCTGAGCAAATATCATTGTAGATCTACAGATGAAGATTATGGGACGATGAAAGCAACAAAAATCTAGCAAGAAAAGGTGGATAGAGAACTAGGGGTATACACCCCAAAGGGAACTGAGTAAGATATGCCTATAAGCAGAGAAGTGTCAGAGCATACTGGGTTACTGAATTCTAATTACCCTCAAATGCAGTTTGACTGAGACATCGTGAAAGGGGATTCTTTTGTAATACTAGACTCATTTATAGAGAAAGGGAAGGATCAGCCTCTCTTAGAGTTTAAGGTACACCTGAATCATCTAGGGGTGATTGCAAAAGTCATAAATTATGATTCACAGACTATGGAATAGGGCTCAAAATTGTGTATCTCTTTAAATATCTCGGGAGAATATCTGGCAACTGTGCACTTTCTACACCGTTTTTCTGTGATCCTAAACCTGCTGTAAAAAGTAGTGCAAGGGCTGAGCCCCTGTGGCGTAAGTGGCTGAGTGCGGGACTGCGGCCAACAGGCTTGGCGGTTCAAATCTAGCAGCGGCTCTCAGGAGCAGCACTGGGTAGCACCCACAACCACCAGAGACAGCGATGCCCTCCCCCCCCCAAAAAAAAAATAAAATAAAACAAAAGTAGTGCACATTGGGTGTGGCAGAGAATAGGCTGGAGGAGGAGCCAGCACGTCCCACCCACAGTAGAAAGATGGGAGAAAGAGGACTACGCCCCTGTGAGGACCTAATGGATCACAGAAAGGACTGGGAAAACAACAAGACGTGTCACACTATCTCCCTACTGACGCAGTCAGTGACAGAGGACATTTCAGGGGTCACATGGTGGAGAAGCAATGCAGACTCCCCAAAATGAACCGAATCAAGAAGGGAGCATTCCTGGTTATTTGGGAGGAGAGAATGACAGGTCCCACAGTTCCTGGTGGCTACCGGGGAAGGAGAGAAGGCATGGACAGCCTCAAGGATGGGGGGAACAACAAGTGGTCTGGAATCGGTGACAGGGAGGGTGTGGGCAGTCTGGTAGGGTTTAAGCAAGGGTAATGTAACTGAGAGAAAGTACTGAAAGTCCAGTGAAGGTGGAGCATGATGGTGGGGCAGGAGGAAGGAGGAAGGAAATAGTGGAAAGAGCTAGAAGGCAAAGGGCACTTGCAGAGGTCTAAACACAGGCATGTACATACATACATACATATATATATAATTATCTATGATAAGGAATAAATCTAAGAACATAAATTTATAGGATAAGTATGGGGGTAGCAAGTGAATGTTGGGCCCTCACCCAGCTGCTCTCTCAATTCAAGAACACTCTGTTCTATGAATCTGGTATTCCATGATACTCACTGGCCCAATACAATCACTGAAGTAAAATAGGTACATACACAAATGTGGTGATGAAAGCTGATGGTGCCCAGCTATCAAAGGATACAGTGTCTGGGGATTTAAAAGCCTGAAGATAAACAAAAGGCCATATACCTGAGAAGTGGCCATGCCCACACAGAAGAAGCACACCAGCCAGTGTGGCCACAAGGTTTTGAAAGGAATAGGTTGCAGGCATCAACCAGAAAAAACCATATCACTGTGTGCCTACCTTCCAAAGGCATCCACTGAGGACTTGCAGGGCAGAACAAGAGTAGTGAAGAAAGCCAATGGTGTCCAGCTATCAAAAGATATAGCATCTAGGGTATTAAAAGCTTGAGCCTAAACAAGCAGTCATCTAGCTCAGGAGCAACAAAGCCCACCATAAAAGCTCACCAGCCTGTGTGACCATGAGGTGTGGAAAAAATCAGGTACCATGCATCAAAGAACAAAAATCCTATCCATATGTGCCTTCCCAATACAATCGCTGAAGACAAATGGACACAGAAGCAAACATAGTGGAGGAAATGGATGGTGCCCAGCTACCAAATGATAAAGGGTCATATCAAGCATCAAAGAACAAGAATCACACCACTACAAATGAGGTGGAGGGCAAGGTCCACTGGTGGGCAATTGGTCACCCCTTACAGGGGAATCACGAGGAGGAGACAGGCCAATCAAGCTGCAGTGAGGCAGCGATGAAGCATACAATTTTCCTCTAGTGCCTGAAGGCTTCCTCCCCCCAACTATCTTGGTCCCAACTCTACCTTACGAATCCAGCTAGCCTGGAGAAGGTACACTGGTAGAGATGGGAGCTGGAAATATGGGGAACCCAGGACAGATGAGTCCCTCGGGGCCAGTGGTGAGGTTGGAGTTACCGGATGCATGAACAGACAGCAAGGTAGAGAGACAGAGCCAACTACGAGGATCTACATATAACCTCCTATCTGGAGGACAGACATCAGAGGAGTGGGCAGGGAAAGATGTCGGGCAGTGTAAGATATGAAAGAACAATAATAATTTATAAAGTATTGAGGGTTGGTGGGGGGGAGCAGGGAGAGGGAGGAAAGGATGGGAAGCTGATATCAAGGGTTCAAGTGGAAAAGCAGATATTTGGAGAATGATAATGGCAGCAACTATTTGAAGGTGCTTGGCACAGTATATGTATTTATGTATTGTGAAAAATGATGTGCAAGCCCCCAATAAAATGATTTAATTTTAATACTAGTCCTTATAATAATGATATTATTACTGGGAACCTATGCAAATACATATGTGGGGAGCTTCCTGGTCAGAAAAATACCCTTTTGGAAAAAGAATAGACTACAATCCAACTCTGGCCTCAGTTTGTTGTGTTATTGTGAAAACGCGAATGGGTTACACCAGCCTACTGTTTAACAAAACAAACAAATAAGCAAACAGAACTCATTACCATCCAATCAATGCTGACTCATAATGACTCCCTGGAGATTTTTGAGACTGTCACTCTTTGACCCAGTCTTTCTGCTGTGGTGGTTTCAAACTACCAACAATGAAGATCATGGCCCATCTCAGAGCCACTACCCCACAAAAGGGAACCTCCCCCCGCCCCGAAAACACAAACCAAATCAATGCCATTGAGTTGCTTTCAATTCATCGTGATCCTAAGGAGTGTTTCAGTGACTGTAAATCTTTTCAGGAGTAGATAACCTCATCTCCTTCCTGCCGATAACCAGGTAAATTTGAACCCCTGACATTACAATCCAATCCTTAAAAACAGAGAAAAATGAGCCTCAAGTGCCACCCAGAGCTCTCTCTCCTTAGTTCCTCTAATAAAGACAAACTACTCTTAGCTGTTACGCAGCTTAAAAATGCAAATGAAATGTGAGCAAAACCACAAATGTAATACATTTTATATAGCATTAATATAATACGAATGATATTGTGTCAAGGCAGCCCATTCCAAACAAATATGACAAATGACTATAAACATTGTTAGTTGATGCTAGTCTTTACTTGATTAAAAATATCTGATCCATTGTGACCACTTCTTATTTTTGTATTCTCAGTGTTGGTGCTGGGCGCTGTCCAGCAGGTTCTGACTAGGTACAAAAGAATGAAACACCGCCCAGTCCTGCATCATCCTCATAATTGTTCTTGTTTGAGCCCACTGGTGCAGCCACCATCAATCCATCTCGCAAGGGCTTTCTCCTTTTTGTTGCTTTCCCAAAAATGATGTCCTCCTCCAAGGACTGACAACGTGTCCAAAGTACAAGATGAATCTCACCATCTTGCCTCTAAGGAGTATCCTGGCTGTACTTCTTCTAAGACAGATTTATGTGTTCTTTGGCAGTCGGTGGTACTTTTAATACTCTTCATCAGCACCATAATTCATACGCAGCAATTTTTCTTACTATGTTCATCTGAACCCCCAAATCACACTGAAAATAAAAATCCTCACAATTGGACCAATAGGTAACTGTTAGGGTTCTCTAGAGAAACAAAACCAGGACACTAGTAATTCTCTTTATATATGTATATAAATAGAAGGATATGTAAGATAAGAAATAAACAGTTAACTAATCTATAAAGCAGAACAAATGGCTCGGCGCAACTCACTTGCGAGAGACAGCTAGTAGACTGGCAGTCCTTGGAGTCTTGAGGGCCGCCAAGTAGTCAGTCCTCTGCGGAGCAATTCAGGCTATGTGGCCACATGCAGAAAACAGCAAAGCAGGTCACCCACACTCAGCAAGATGACAGAGTCCAACAGTCCCCAGCTCAAGAGATGTATATTCCAGGAGCGTGGTGAAGCAGGGCTCAAAGGAACCTCAACTCACAGCAACACAGTAGGAACCTCAACTCACAGCAACACAGTCCACCGATTCGGCGTCTCATGGGTAGTGTCGCTTGGAGATGGAGGCACAGGATGAAGGAGCAAGGCAGCCGGCTGATGGGAAGATCCAAGAGCAAGAGAGCAAGGCCGGGGCTTGCCGAGCCATTTCTATCTCCGCCCTTCAATTAATCACGTGTATTCATTGGCCATGTCGATACAACAGGCCCACTTATCTTCTTTGGCCATGTTGGCACAACAAGCTTACCTATTACAGTAACATTATGGTAAGTGGAGCAACATTGGAGTTGTCAAGGATTTGTCCGGCTTGAATCCACAATTCATGCTCCTGGAAGCTGCACTCCAGAGGTCAAATAATGCATTGCATTGGGTGCATCTGTTGAGCAAGACCTATGTAAAGTATTGAAAACCCAGGAGGTTACTTTGAGGACTGAGATGCACCTGATCCAAGTTGCTATTATTGTGACAATTAAAGTCATATGTTAATGCTAGTATCATGTGAAAGAAAAAAGCCACCTGATTTAATGACATAAGAAACTACAATCTTCTTCCATGAAAATACCACTCAATTGCAAGTTATCACTGCAAAAGAGCAGCTGTGTTTGCATTCTTTCCATCAATTTAAACGAATATAAGAACTACTTTGTCAGTTTCCTTAATTAAAAATTCTTCTAGCATCAACAGTGTATTTTTAATTTTATATTCTAATGTGAGAATATAGGTATATATATTTTTTTGCTTTTCTATTTCCTGACATGTGAATTTTTATTTTTATAATATCAATTTTAAGTATTTATATTTTATTCTATAATAGTAATTAAATTCTCTGTGCTTTATCAAGAAGTTGATTTTTAAAACTGCAACTCAATGGTGAGTTCATTAGGACCAGGTGAATGTGATTCGCACCACCGGTATTGCTCTCTGTAATTAAATGGTCTTTCTTAACAGACATTTGGCCCCGGGCTTTGGTTTGGGGGGAGGACTATTGACTTTAGATGTATTTTTTATTGTGTTCAATCTCTCCTACAAATGAGTCTTCTTTTGCATGCTTGTGTTTCCTGAGTCCCTCGTACGCCTTACATATTGGCCTTCATTCTACCATTTTATTTGTTGGCACTTTAGCTAAGTATCAGTTCCTAAATGGGTATAATTTTCTCTCAGAAAGCCAAATACTCCTACTCGCCAGAGCTGTTTTTGTGTGTTCGGAAGCTGATGTGTTTCTGTTTTGAAATTCTCTTTTCCGCTCGCGCTCTGATTTTTTGTTTTCATTTGTGATGCCTGATATTTTGTGGTAATATACTGAGTGAATTTTAAAAAAATAAATTGGACTGGACACTATGTTTACATTTTCAGTGTGAATATTTTCCCAGTCTTTATTTGATATCCCTGCCTCATTTGTGTCTCTGGTTGGATATTGCAACTTCTGTATTGCTCCTTCACTTTCTTTCTCATCTTCTCCTCCTCTTGCTTGTTTTGTTTCACCACTAAGAGATTTACTAGGTTGGACATTGCAGTTTTTCTACCGAATTGCTTTCTGTTATGACGAGCATATCTTTTCTGGGAGGTATTGCTTGGTATGCATGTTTCCATTTTCACTGTGACCTCACATAGATGCTGGGTATGTCTTCTCAAAAGTCTCTGCGATTTGTTGAAGTCTTCTTCTTTTTCTTACGAGAGCCTTGTTTCCTTTGGAATCTCTCATACATATTCATTTTAATGATGCTTTTTCATTTTAGCGATCCCACTCCTATTTTGAAAACCTTTAGCTGTAATTTATCAAAATCAAGGCAACAAAATCTTTATGGCTCTTACAGGGTGGGTGGGTGCCCATGTTTGCTCTAAGTGAGATAAGTTTGAGACTTGTTACCCAGTGAGCATCTAAATTATAGAATGTAGAGTTCTTTCCTCTGGAAGCTTCTAGTTTCTCTAAAAGAGAATTCTACTACTATTTAGTTTTCTAATGTAATCCTGTTCAAAGTCCTCTTATAGGTGGAGTGGTTTGACTTTTTCATATACAGACTTCAGGCTAATCACCATAATTATGCTCAGCCCTACATCATAATCCTTCCCTCTGTGTTTCTGGCGTTTTATGGTCCTGAGGCCTTCAAGAGCACAGAAGGGCAGATCATTCTCTCATCATTTGCATAGCTTCTGCATCTATTCTGGGCAGTGACCACCACAATTCTGCTTCACCAGCTTCCAAGCTTTAATATTTATCCATCTTTTAAATTTTGGTAAACTGCTTTTCTTCTACTTTCTCCCAATGTTCTTGTTATTGAGTAATCAGACATTTCTGCTAGCCCTTATCATCATTGTCTTAAGATATTGGTAAGGAGCGGCAACAAACTTATGAAGTTAGCCAGTCAGCTTTAGTCAGAAGTCATCACAAGCACTTTGGCATTGGAAATGGCAATCTACTGGAAGCCTGGTCTGTTTAGCTACCCTGTTAAAGGTAAATACTGCCTTTAATTATTTTTCAAGAATACTTGGTGCCAATAAAATAAAAAACCAAATGCAAAGACAGTGCATGATAATATGTTTTGTGCCAAATGAGATGATGTCAGATGTAGCTGAAGCCTCAATTCAATCTGTTTCAACAGTACAAAAATTTATGATCTCATGAAACATGAACTCAGGGGTTAAGCAGGACCCAGGGTAAATAAAATAAGGGTTGTCTTCATTTCACTCAGATTCTATTAACTCTGTTTTCTCTTTGTTTGGACTAGCATATTCTTCCACGTGTACAGGATGGCTTCCTGTATGGTCGTAAATGTAGCTAGGATGTTTATCGTGTTTCTATTCTGTAAATGAGAAAAGAACAAAGAATTATCCCCTAACCATAAAACAGAAATGTCACCCCTTCATTCAGATACCCATCTCAGACCTACAAAAATCAGTATACCTAGTCAAATCATTTCTAGTTCACAGTGACCCATATATGTCAGAATAGAACTATGTTTTGTTGAATGTTCAATGGCTAATTTTTCAGAAAATATCCACAGACCTCTTTTTCTTCGATGTCTCTATATGGATGCAACCCCGCAACTTTTTAGTTAGGTAGCTAATAAGCATATTACTACCCAGAGATAATAATCATCAGGGAATTCTAAGTGGCTTAAAACTAGGTTCTGAAACAATTATCTTCAAGGGAAATATGATGACTAGGCTTTCTTTACTTAAAGAAATAAGGATATGCCCTTCAAATTTGAACTTAGTAGAGGAGTGAGACTATACTGGGGCGTGGGAGGTGTCATGGTTTTTGTAAAAGAAGAGTGGGAAATAAAGAGTGCAAGTAAACAGGGTTCAGCACTGATGGTAGTCTCTATAATCCAGAAATCTTATTTTAAAATTATTATCATTATTGCCATCATAACATTGCCACATTGAACACTTTTGTAGAAAACTTCAGATACTAGACACCTAACAACCCATTTATGAAATATTTTACTTACCACACTATATTAGTTATATAGTGTGGTAATCTGTCTTCACATGCTCCCTCTAGAACGCAGGCTCAATTTAGAGTGTCCTTTGAGATGGACTTTGCCTGGAGGATCTTAATTGTCAAACCTGAGAAAAGAGTTCCCAGCAAAGGTTGCAAGGGGGAGGTAAAGCAAACATGCATTCCTAACCCCAGTGACATTGGCAAGGAAATTAGTTTTATTGCCACTCTGCAACACTGCCATTCTTTTTTGATGCCGAACTTCAATTTACGATTCTTGCTCAGTTCTTGATCAAGCTGCTCTCTGCCTCCATCTCCCACATTAATACTGTGTGAGCAAGTAATTCATCTTCAAGTGTATTACAGAAGTGTCAACCATGCTAGGTTCATCCATCCAGTGTTAAATTTAAATTAAAATAGAAACTTGCAAAGCAAATGAGGGTGATTGTACCTAGGTCCTAGATTCAATTTATCAGATGTTGAAAGTTGGACTTTTGTTAATAAAACCAAAAAGATTATGTGCTTAGTTTGATTTTTAAAAAATTAAGCTTATCAGATTCAGGCACATTTGTTTTCAATCGTGTGTTTATTCTCCATCTATTTCTGAATATCTACTATAGAAACATAGAAATGTCTTACTGTGGTGATGTGACATAGGGACATGAAAGTACATAAGGTGTTACAAAAATAAGTAACTGGGAGTAATGTGATTAAATGAGACCGAGTTTAAACCTGAGTCTAAGTATTGAAGGGCCATTAGAGTATTAACCAGAGCATAATCCTGGAAACACTGGTTTGATACCAGAATGTTACTAAAAATAAAAATATGTGCGTCCTCAAACCTTTCTTCATGCAATGTAAAGTTATGATTCTCTATGGAAACATTTAAAAGTCACAAGCTCTTCTGTACACCTACTATATTAATCTGAATATTTCTGACCTTGTCTCTGACTATTTTGATGGTGTGGGTCAGAAACAGAGACAGGGATACGGGGATCAATCCCAAATGAAATAGCAACAAATGAAAATAAAGTAAACCTTCGTTCTTTATCCAATTTTACTTTCTGAAGAATGAATGTGATTCCCTAGTTACCATACAGAAAAATGGAAGATAGAGTATTTGGTAATTTTTATGGCTATTAAAAAGAAAAAGTGTCATGGAAAGTTATTGAATTTTAAGACAGTATTCTACTTTATGTTCACACACAGGGAAGCAGGAAAAAATAACATTTGGGAGATGTCACCATATTAAAAAAGAGTTCCTATGGTTTTAGGTCTTTTTTAAAAAGTTCTGTATTCAAAGGAGGCAAGATGTGATTCATCAGTGATTATAGTGAAATCTTTCAGAAATTATTCTACAAGGTAGTTTTTCTCAAGGCAAATGTAATATGATAAATTTGATACTGAAGCCTTTTGGTCCAAAAAATTGGTCTGGCCAATGGTTTTTAATTGTGAAGGAATATGATAAAATGCAGCAAACCACACCAAAGTAACCATAATGCACCTTTTCACAATGACAAAGGAACTTTCAAAGGGATCATGGAGGAAAAGGAAAGTTTCCCATTGTGAATGATTAGGAAATTGTAGTTCTCTTTTTTTCTACAGAAACATTTTGATTCTATATCCTTAAAAACTGCAGTTACATTAGTAGATGTAAATGTAAGGGAATGATTTTTTCGAAGAGTTAGAAGCTATTTGGGTGGGCATTTCAATTAATTACTCTTAAAACAACTAAGCATGTTAGAGGGATAACAATGAAATTTTTGTAAATCTTAGTAACTAAATTATGAAACCACATTTATTGTAGAGTAAGGTTTAAATTCACAAAACAATAATTAAAATATTTTTTCTGCAATTTGATCACCATCCAACTTCAGACCATAGCTCTATCTGCCTTGAAACTCTTCCACATTTTTTAAACATATGTTTTAAGGTCAGGCTTCTCTTTCATCTTTTTCCTGAACCTCTTCCTGCACTCTTAAAATGGTGGTCTAACAACTGGTAAAAAGCAATAAGAATGGTCAGCCTTACTAGAAAGGGGTAATGTATCACTATCATTGTTCAAAATTTCCAGTGTACAGCAATGATAAAAACTAACTGATTTTGAGTTGGTTTTATTATTGTTTTGAGTGCTTGACAATAGGCAAGCCCTCTTTTAATGCCTTCTCCAAAGATGATTGTCAGCTCCTACACCCCAAGGTTGGTCTGCCAATGCATTCAGGCTGCTATTTCAAATAAGAGTTTGTGCCTTATAGCAGCAGAGCCAGTTCATTAACTCCAAGATAAGAAGAAAAAGAAAAGTGTATTAAAAGCTGAGAAAATATCGTGGGGGCCATGTTTGTTCTCATTCAGCTGCGCAAAGGAGAAGAAGAATCTAGTTCTCCATAGACCCAAGGCCAACTGCCATAAGGCAGAGGTCAAACATGCTGCCACTTTTCATCCTCCTTTATCCTATTTGAATGCCAGCCATTCTTCCCATGTGACTCTTTGCTGGGTTTGATAATACATTGCATTAGTCACCCAGAACTCACGGATAATATTCACAACTATAGGGTTTATTAGAGAAGTTGACAGATTACACAAGATTAAAAATACAGTACTTTTGTCCAGAATGCCTCCTCTCAGCCAGGCATGTAGGATCTCAGTCACTTAAGTGGTCCCCTGGCCCTTGCTCTGTGGGTTGGGAAGTCTGCTGTCCTGCCTCACTGTCTCAGTGCTGCTCTGTCTCATGGTCTTCATGCTTTGACCCAAGCTACCTCTCCTGCTTCAACTACCTCAGACCACAATCTTGTCTACAACTTAATTGTGGCTCTTTCTTAATGGTCACAGGATTCTCTCTCCTGCTGCTTCTAGGATGGCTCACTTGTGTACAACCTGGCATGACAAAAATGACCAACCCCCGCTATTAGTGTGCCACAGATCCTTTGGCAAGGTCACCAGTTTGAAACCACCGGCTGCACCAAGGAAGAAAGAGAAGACATGCTAGCCCTGTAAAGAGTTGCAGTCTTGGAAACCCATAAGGGTGGATCTGTCTTGTCCTAGTGGAGTCAGAATAGACTCAATGGCAGTGAGTCCCCAATCATTTACTGGGTGTTACAAAGCCATGGAAAGAAGAGCCATCCATCAAGAGGCAGTCCAGTAGCAACACAAGCTGTCTTGAAGGAATTCCATTTGAAATCAGTACACATTGAGATTATATAGTATTAACTTTAGATTTCATATCTCAGGTTTTACATTAACTCAGGTTTCAGGATAGGGCATGCAGTCTCTATTAACAAGCAGACACAACAGTATGTCTTCTTAAATTAGAATTAGCTTTGGGGTTGCTAACACTCAAGTGAGGAAGGTAAGACAGGATTCTCAGAGGTATCTGGAAACATCCACATCAAATATGTCTGCCTCTTTTTGATACAGAAAGGTATATAAATTCCAAAAAGACTGAGGTCAAGGAACAAGGAAAACATGGTGTAAATTATGTTAATTACAGTAAGGGAAAACATAGAGTGAGATTAACTACAATAAATAAGTTAGGTGTGGCAGTCATGTGCTTATGTTAATTTTATGATTGAAATGTAGGGGTGGAGTCTAGCCTGTTAATCTGGAGATAGCCATTGAGTAGCCAATGAGGCCTCTATGTGGGCATGGCTTTCTCCTGAGACTGCTGGGAAATCTCTCGATATTTCCCTCGTGGAGATGAGAAACTCTCTTCCCCAGTGGTTAGGAGTTAGTCTCAGAGACGATGAATCATGGACAAGACAAGATGGCAGCATCCAAGAAGCTGGAGGAGCCGGTGGAGAGACCACTCGGCTTTGCCCTGATGGAGCCAGACCTCTGAAGCTGGGGAGGCCACATGGAGACCTCTGTCAGCAATGAGTTGCTTCTGCTGTTGATGGACCCTGAGCCCTGGAAGCGAGGAGCCATGTGGAGGCCCCTGCCAGCACCGGGATTCTGCACTCACTGGCCTGTGACTTCATGAGTCGCAAGGAGACTTTATAGACTGATTTCGGGCATATGGGTTAATATAGGACTTATGACTTTGAACTGGACTGGGCTCTATGTCCTGTTCCTCTTGTATATAAACCTTTTCCTTATATCTATATGCGTGTCTATGAAATGTGTTCCTCTAGTCTACCCAGACTAACACATTAGGTTATAGGAAGGAAATGGCATGTCTTTTCCTGCCCCCTCTGCTTTTTATACCACTTACATGGAACTTATCAAGTTCTGTCTTGAGTGTAGAGAATATTTGTGTACATATTTTATCATAAGGTTTTCTAGGTCAGTTTTTTTCCTCCTATTTCACTCTGCATTTGTTTTTATTGTTTCTTTTAATTTCCCAGTTTTTGAAGCACAGAAAGAATGGATACACAAAGATAATAGCTGATGCAGTGCTCTTTTAGGACTGGAGATGGGGGAAGGAGAAGGGAATTGGGGAGCTGTGAATGCTGGAGTGGGGAGGGCACACTAGAACTGATTGTGATGATGTGGACATTTGGTTTCTTTTTAAAACTGACTTAGCTATGAAAGTGTATGATTGAATTTTATTTCAAGAAAACTACTGAAAAGAAATAAAGAAAGAAAAGAAACCAAAGTTGACTAATGTTTACCATGGGTGAAGGAGGAACAGTTTTTCCTTAGAGGCATTAAGTTTATGCTAACAGTGGTGGAATCATTTGGAAACAGACATCAATAATGGTTACACAACATGAAGAGTATAATCAATGGCACTGAATGATACTGTAAAAATGGTTGAATTGGAGAATGTTTTGTTGTGTGTATTTATGACACATTTTTTAAAATTACATAATAACAATGAGTAGGAGTAAGAAGAAAATGTTCTAAAATAGATTGTGGTAAGGATTGTACAACTCATCTTGATATGACTGAACTATTGAATTGTATGATATATGGATGAGGTGCTAATAAAATTTTTTGTTAAAAAAATAAGATTTTTTATGTCAGGAGTTAAATCTTTTCCCTTCTTAATTCTCTTTTGAGTATCTGGAGAAAAAAAAGAATATTCATTCACATTAGTTTAAATAATAAGTCATGAGCAAATATAGGTAAGAAAACTGAGATCCAGAGAAGCTTCCCCAAATCACAGTATTATTCATGGTATCAGTAAATCTAAAGTTGGGTTTCATTCTGTTGAACCTATGGGCCACTATGGGTCAGAATCAACTTGCTGGCACCTAAAAAATACAATAAAATTTGGTTTGGGTTTTGGTATCATTTTTCCATTAATACTGCTAAAATCAATTGAACACTGACCACTTACTTTGCTGCCACAAGGACTTATAATAAAAGTGTATGCAAGATCAGGAGCAAATATTTTTTCCTGTGAAGCAAAACTGGAAAGAAATTCCTACCTTTACATCTTCCTTAAATGCGCTAAAAAAAATTTTTTTAGAGGGAAAATATAAAAAGAAAAAGACATTCACAATTTTTTCAGCCTAATTGAAATAGTCTTGACATCAAATAAGTTTGATGTAGTAGGAAGTACAGATGTGATTGCTTTAATTTTATAACCCAATTATTCTTTTATTTCTAGTTGTCTTCAGGATAAATTAACTCAAGGAGGCAATTATCACAAAGCTAAATGCTACACAACCTTATAATCCATGTCAATTTATAGACTAAACTAGAGTGAAATCATGCTTCAGAATTCCTTCAGAATTTTATTATTTCTGAAACCTTCCCCCCAGAATACTCAAATGAATTTTAACATGGAGGTGAGTTGGGTTGGTTATATGCATATATATATATATATATATATATATATGCAGAGGGTTCGGGGTTTGGTTTTATAACTTATTTAGGTGAAAAATACTCAAATTAAGGCAGAAGATAATGAATTTGGATACAACTTCTACCATTTATCTGCGACGTAACTTTCACTGACAGGAGTCTTGGCGGTGTAACTTTTACACATTATGCTTCCATTCAAATGGTCAGCAGTCTGAAGCCACCAGGAACTCCTCGGAAGGAGCACTCAGGACTCCCTACAAAAAGTTATGTTCTCAGAAACCCACAGATGGCCGCTATGGGTCAGCATGGCCTTGACAGCAGTGAGAGAGAGAGAGAGAGAGAGAGAGAGAGAGAGAGAGAACTTTAGCTGGATTATCTCATCTCGGTGAGTTTCAATTTCCTTCATGATAACACATGACAGTAGGTTATCTTATCTCTAAGATCCTTCCTATCCATAAAATCCCATGACTTCGTTGACTGATGGTATCATAATATTCTGGCCAGGATGTTTAAGGTTTCAGAACTTAACTGTCATAAAAGTGGGAGGGAGAGATTGACTCATGCGACCATTAGGAAAGAATTATATTTGTTGCATCATCTGAGACAGGGTTTGAATTAAAGTGAGGAAACTGAAACGCTTACCTTAGAACAAAATTTAAAAAGCTATGCAAAAACAATAAGCCATCAAAATGTTTTAATACAATATTTTAAGCAATATAAAATATATATTAACCAAACATGAAAATGTTAAATAGAGCTAAATTCTCAGGGAAAAATATGCATTAGGATCCACTTACTTATGGTTCATTTTAAATAAAGGTAAACTTTCTGTATCTCAATAAGCTTAACAAAGCAAGGGCTGACTTACTATTTCTGTGACCAGGCTCTTCTCTCCATAGTCACAAGTCTGGCTCAGTAAAGTCCTCGTATCTGTACCTATATGATCTAGATGGTAAGGCAACAGAGAAAGACAAAACTAGAAGGTTGGTGTGCTAGTTACATAATTTTATGTCAACTTGAAGATATATAATAACAGGTCACTATATAATGGGCCCTCCTAGTGGGCATGTGTTATTCCACGTTGACTAGAGAAACAAATGCACAGACAGTCATATGTGTGTAATAGAGGACACTATATCAAAAAGTAAATGTGTATTAATAAAATATCCCAGTCCAGTCTAGAACAAGTGTATAATTCTGATATTAGCCCATATGTCTGATATCAGTCTATAATTGCCTCTTCAGGATTGCACACATGCAGTGATGCCAAATGCAAGAAGATCACAGGGTGGTGGTTGGAAAGTCTTGTGGATGCAATAGCAATGGAAGCATTTCAGCATTGGCATGGGTTCCCATGTGACTCCTCCAGCTCCAGAGTTCTGATTCTATCAGGGGTCTACATGTGGTTTTTCAACAGGAAGTCAAGAATAACGTCTGCTCTAGTCTACAGTGAGCTATTTATCTCTGTAGCACTTCCAAAGGAGGTCATGGCTGTGACCCGAATGACAGACTAAACTCTGCCCCTTCACTCCTATTAGACTCAAATTGACAGGAGACAGTGTAACTACTATAGGGTGTGACCTTCACCGAAGGAGGGTCTTGTGAACCTCCCTATCTCTTCCTTTACCTTTCTGCTGGCAGACTCTGATAGTACTGAGATCCCTGGAGATTGCCCACCATCATCATGGGATTCACAAGACTTTGTACCTACCAGCCTATGATCTTCTTGCATTCTGTATCATTGCATGTGGTTTTGTGGGCCTGAAGAGGGACTTAAGGACTAGTATGAGACTTATGGACTTGAATTGGAATGAGCCGGGATGTTTTCCTGGTAGGTTAGTCTGGATTGACTAGAGAAAAAAATTCATAGACAATCATAAGTGTATAGAAAATAGTTTTATATAAAAAGTAACTGTACATGAAGAAAACATCTCAGCACAGTTCAGATAATACCCATAAATCCGATACTATCTGATATGTCCAGTACCAGTCTACAAATTCCTCTTCAGAGTCACACAGCACATGCAATGACACCAAGTGCAGGAAGATCACAGACAATGGTTGGAAAATTTTGTTGATCCAAGCGTGGTGTAAGTACCTCAGCACTTGTGTGGGTCTTCATGTTATCAGAAGAAACTAGTCGCTAGGGAAGCACCTCATACTTGGTAAAACAGATGAGAAGTGAAGAAAAGAAGGTCCTCAATGAGATGGATTGGCACCGGGGCTGCAACAATGGCTCAAATATAAGAACTATACTGAGGCTGGTGTGGAATGGGCATGCCATGCTAATCTCCAGAGCATTGCCTAGAATTTTAATTTAACAAAATGGGAAATGCCAACAGGTGCTGATAGTCACAGCCCAAGACAAAAACTGGCTCTACCACTTTGGGGCTCCACAGAGTGTCTTTAAAAGCCTGAAAATTGTGGCCTTACAGTCCCTATTAGGCCTGTGCCACTGCTGTAGCTCTGTCCCAAGAGACCAGTGGCATAGTTTTAATATCCTACCTCAGCCCAGAATCTGAGGCTCTCCACCACTGCTAACCACTGAGCTGCTGTGACATCCTGCCTGCACAGCAGTCCATACCACAGCCTGAGTAGGCCACAGATAGCCCCCGAAAGCATTCTTACCAGTCACACAGAGAAAGCATTCAGGTCTCCCTTTGGTCTCCCTGAATCACGGTGCCCAATTCATCTAAAACGAAACACAAAGAGCAACCTACCTCAACACCCTCAACAACAACAACAAAAAAACCAAGAAAAACAAAATGCAACAGTGGAGGAAGTCGTAAACCTAAGAAGAGTCATAGAAGAATCAGACATGAATCTGTCACAAAAAGAAATCTTTAGAATGTTGTTTGGAGTGATACAGGCTATAAGGGAAGTATCAGAAAATAAGAATGCAAAGATAGAGGAGATGAAATCATGATAAAGGGCATGAAGCCCATGATCAAGGGGATAAAGTCTATGCAACAAAGAGAAATAAGAGACTAAGTGAATGAGGTAACAGAAGCAAAATACAAGACCACAGACCTCTCCAACAGAATAGAAGAGGTGGGAAATCAGACCAGCCATCTCGAGGACAATGAGGCAGACTTCAACAAATGGGAAAGAGGTTAAACAAGATAATCAAAGAGGCAGAAGAAAACCTGAGATCAATGACATCAATGAGATCAATGAGATCAATGCTATGAAGAGGAACAATATTCAAATTATTGGTCTACCAGAAAAAGGCACAATGAAGAAGTCAACAGCTAAGTTAGCAAAGGAATTTCTGGAAGCAAACTTTTCCAGTGTAACAAATGAGAATCAGATCCTCATACAGGAAGCAGAAAAGACACAAATTAGACTAAACCTAAGGAAGAACTCACCAAGGCATCTAATAGTTAAATTACTCAACTATGAGGGGGAAAGAGGATATTTTAAAAGCAGTAAGAGAAAAAAATGTGATCACATACAATGGCATTCAGGTAAGAATATGCTCAGACCTATCAGCAGATACCATGAAGAGGAGAGGTAGAGTAACATCTTCCAAAAGCTGAAAGAAAAAAATGCCAGCCTGAGAATCCTCTACCCTATCAAACTATCTATTATAATATGGGGCAAGGTAAGAGTCTTTCAAGACAAGGAAAAACTCAAAGCATACACCATAAGACACTTAACCCTGTGAAAATCCTTGCCAACTCACTATAGTCAAAAGACCAACATCCAGCCAACACAAGCAGGAGAGCCCCATATAACCCAACTCCACCCAGAAGCCAACAGACCAATAACAATTACCAAGATAACATGGCCTCAGAGGGAAAAGAAGGCCAGACTGAAGCTTACATACAAACACAGCACCTTGATATGAAGAGAGATAGGAAAACACCCACTCAAAAGGTACAAGATGACAGTAATAAATCCACAGGTGGTGGTAATAACTCTGGATGTCAATGGCTTCAAATTGCCCATTAACATACTGGCTCAGAAAGTACAAACCATTGATCTGTTGCCTGCAAGAGACACATTGTAAGCTTGCAGACAAGAATAGACTAAGAATAAAAGGCTGGAAGAAAATATACCAGGAAAACAGCAACCTTAAAAAAGCAGGGTTTGTCATTCTAATCTCTGACAAACTTGACCTAAAGGTAAACCATAAACAAGACATAAGAAGGGACTTCATACAATGTTCAAAGGGTCAGTAGACCAGGAAACAGTGAGCAAAATAAATATATATGTGCCTAATGAAAAACCTGTGAAATTCCTCAAACTGTTAGTCCAGGTAGACTAGAGAAACAAATTCATAAACACACATATGTATATAAGCGAGAGATTTAAATAAAAGAGGAATGAAACATTGAGAAAGAATACCAACCCAGTCCAGTCCAAGTGCATAGGTCCGATATTATCCCATATGTCCGATACAAATCCACAAGTCCTCTTCAGACTCACGAACCACATGCAAGGAAACCAGAACAATCACAGGCTAGTGGATGCTGAGTCTTGTGCATCCAGTGGTGGTAGAAGCATCTCAGCACTGGCAGGGGGCTCAGAGTCTAACAGCATGTTGCTATGTGTCTTATCAGTAGAGCATCTCCAAGAGACTGAGGCATAAGTCTCTCAATTCCAATAGGGAAATATGGCTGGATTTCCCAGAATTCTCAGCAGAAAGCCATGCCTACACAGAGGTCTCATTGGTTATCTTCAGATTAACAGGCTAGACTCCACCCCTACACGTCCAATCCTGAAATTGACATGATTATATGACTGGCATACAAACTATTCAAAAGATGAAAAAAGAAGTCACAGATTCAGCAATGGTCGTAGGTGACTTTAATACAGTGCTATCAGAGAAAGATAGCTCACTGGGAAAGAATCTAAGCAAGGAAGCTTTAGAGCTAAACAGTACAATTAGGCAACTGGACCTGATAGACATTTATAGAGTTTTCAATCCAAACACACTCACATACACACAAAGTCATGTTCTTTTCAAGTGCACATGACTCATTTTAGAAAATAGAGCACATGCTGGGACACAAGTTCCTTGGGGACTCTTACAACTCATAACAATCCATACATCAATTGTATCAAGCATATTTGAACATATGTTACCATCATCATTTTAAATATTTACTTTCTATTTGAGTCCTTGGAATCAGCTTCTCTTTTCCTCCTCCTCCCCCCACTCCCTGCCATCCTCATGGCTCCTTGATAAATTATAAATTATCATTATTTCATGTCTTACACTAATCACTGTCTCCCTTCACTTACATTTCTGTTGTTCATTCCCTTTGTAGGGAGGGGGATTATGGGTTGATCATTGTGATTGGTTCCCCCTTCCTCCCCTTCTCTTCCACCTTCCTCCTACCTTCCTGGTATCAATACACCCATTTCTGTCCCTGAGGGATTTATCTGACCTGGGTTCCATGTGTTGTGAGCTCTTACCTGTAGCATGCTCTGGTCTAGGTGGAAATGAATGGTAGAACTGGAGTCATGATAGTGGGGGCAGAGGAAGCTTCAAAGAACCAGTAGAATATTGTGTTTCACTAGTGTTACACTGAAGCCTGTTTATTAACTCATTCCTTTCTGTGTCCCTTCTGTGAGGGGGTGTCCCATTGTCTATAGATGGGTTTGGGATCTGTGCTCTGACTCCCCCCTCATTCTCAACGATATGGCTTTTGTTTTGGGTCTCTTGATGCATGCCTCCTGGACACCTCATAATCAGACAGGCTTCAGTCTAGACTAACTCCCTGCCTGTGTGTCCCCAATATTGTTCTTTGTCGTGGTATGTTCCAGTGAGGGAAGTTTGTGTCTTGAGCTACAGTCCTCTCTGTGCCTTAGCAGCTCCATGCAAGGCATGGTCCTCAGGGCATGGTGTGCCAGGATGAAGTTTAGTACTTCACTCCCTCTTTTTGCTTCTTGATTTGCTTTTGTGAGGGCATGGCAGCGTGGCCCATTTCCCCAACCTGTAGGTTTAGTGTTATCCTCTGTAGCACATACTTCTGGGGAGAGGGTCCGTTTGGCTATGATTGGGGCTGGCCCTTTAGACCTCTCTCTTCATGAGTTGTCCCATATGATTATGTTCCCCCCAAAGTTTGCCATGCCATGGTGATGTCTGCACTAACACTCCGATTTCTGTGGAGACATAAACAATGCCCTCCTCCAATGCCATCATCACCCTCTTTTTATTTTTCCCCTTTATCCCTCCTCCACCTTTTTCCTTCTTTGTGTTGGCCTGGAATGTCCATCCTTGATCTATCTCTCACCTGACTGCATGTGCCTCGCTCTGTACAATATGAGATAAATGGCTTTTTTTCTATATCTGTTGTGCTAACTATACTTACTTCAGTTTACCCATGTTGTACTTGTCCTTTTGTGATTGGTTAACTTTGCTTAGCATAATTTCCTCCAACTCTTTCCATGAGATGATGTGTTTTATGTGATCATCAGTGCTTTTTAGTGATGTATAATACTCCATTGTGTGTTGGTGCCATAGTTTTTGAATTCACTTATCTAGGGATGGAAATTTAGGTTGTTCCAATTCTTTGTGAATGTGTATGACACCATATTAAACACCAGATCACAGTCAACTGATCATGGTCTAGTTCTTACCTCTACTGGATATATGTCCAGTAGAAGGATTATAATCCATAAGGTAACTTACTTTCCATTTGCTTTAAAGATCACCAGATCACTTTCCCACTGTGACTGTGCATAGCTCCATGACCACCAACAGTAGGGGAGAGTTCCTCCTTTAGCCCCAAACATTTGCTGCTCTCAGATTTTCTGATTTGGGCTATCCTCAAGGGTGTTAGGTGACATTTCATAGTTGTTTTAATTTCCATTTCACTGATGGCTAGTTATCAGGATCATTTTCTCTTATGCTTATTGGCCATATGGGTCTCCTCCCTAGTGAACCTTTCATTCATGCCTTTGCCCACTTCCTCAGGTAATCTACATTGAAGGCAGCAGTCTTTGTTCTTCATCAGAGAGCTTCAAGTCCTCCTGGCTTCCAGCAAGCAACATTCTATAACCCGCATGTCATAGGTTGTTAATGAACGCTTCTCCAAGTCTGAGGCAGAGTTTTTCTTCATATATTTCAGAGCCTCAGATTATTTGCTCAGCCTATAGATTGAATACACCTAAAACTGCCCAAATCCTTCCCAAGAGCTATCATTTTTCCTGGTTAGGGTCAAAAAGAGAGGATACACACAGGACAGTGAACAGAAAAATGTGGGGAAAAAAGCATTCCATTGTTCAATCTGACTTTGATCATAAACCTCAAAGTATAAATTAGATAAAGTGAGCAGGACATTGTGGCCTCAAAATCTTGAGTCTTAAGGGGCTCCTTTTCTCCTTGAATATCTGATATTACTTCTGCAATTCACTATAGCCTAAGAGAAAGAACCAAGATCAGTCATTTCCCAGGACTCCAAGTGCTATAAAACACACCCAAATCCATTTTCTAGAATGTCTTAAAGAAGAAATGGTATTGAGGGAAATGAGATTAGGGAGAAAGGAAACAGGGACATGAGAGCAAAGAATCAACTGCATCGCTGAAACTTCCAACACCAAAATCTTCCACTGAGTGTGGAGTGTATGCTGGAGGGCCACAAGGAGGGCTCAAAGTTGTGAACAGACCTTTCCCTGCTGTTAGTCCAGGTTAACTAGAGAAATAAATCTGGAGAGACTCATGTATGCTTTAGAAAAAAACTGTGTATCAAGAAGTAACTACGCATCAATAAAACATTCCAGCATAGCCCAAATAAAGTCCAGAGGCCCGATACTAGCCCATATATCAGATATCAGTCTATAAATTCCTTTTCAGACTCAATGTAGCACACACAATGATGCCAAATACAGGAAGAACACAGACCAGTGGATGGAAAGTCTTGAGGATCCAGTGGCAATGGAAGCATCTCAACAATGGCATGAGTCTCCACGTGGCTCCTCCAACTCCAGGACTCTGGCTGCTATCAGCATAGCCCATTTGGCTCTGCAATTACCTCAGGAACCAGGTTCAAGCAGACAGAGTGTGTCCTGCTTCCAGGGAGGAAGAAGAGAACTCTCCCAGAAGACTCCTGAGAAGGCCACACCCACAAGGAGACATCAATCAAACTGTGACCTAATTGACAGGCTAGCTCCCACCCCTCTAACCTATTTAACAAGGGTGACATGAAATTATGTCACTACCACACCTGCTATCAGTTCTGGGCTCTAGTATAAAGTCAGTTCTGTTCTCAACTTGAGAGCTCCTTTTAGACACTCTGTTTATTTCTGTGCCAGTTGGACTTCTCAGTTGATTAAATAATAAATCTTATGTACTTTACTCTGTTTTATCTCATTTGCCATATGTCTTACAGAATTTTTTCAAAGACTAAAACAAAATTTATGGATGGGTTTCTTTTTGACATTCAAATTTGAGTAGGGTTTAGGTGATGTTATTTTTTGATATAGATATTACTATGAAATTTTCAGATCAAACTAATCAAGTGCCTTGGTTAAAATAACCAAGTTTAATCAAATGACTTGAGAAGTTTTGTGAAATGGGCATTACTTGAATATCCTGAAATGAAGGGAAAAGACAGTCATGATTCAAAGTTATCTTGCATTTGAATAATATTTTTTATTTTGTAGCATGCTTTTTCTTGTTTTGTCATCACAACCATAATGTGAGAACTTAGTGAAGTTGTTATTATCACCATTTTATAGATGAGGAAACATAAAGGTATGCCAGTCCTTGAAGCAGGGCATCCTAATTTCCACCCCCAGATTCATTTTTGTATTTATTTCAGTAATTCAATTATCCACTATGAAGATGTCATGGACTCAATATTAGTGTACACCTATCAATAAAAATATTGAGGGTTTTCTGCAGGGCCTGCAGCCAAAGAAAGGTATTTAGCCTATAACCTTGGATTATCAAGTGAACTTCCTAGAAAAAGAAAAGAGTTTATTGCAATGGAGACCATGATAAGAATCATAATTAGAGAAAACAATAAAATGCTGAAGACTACCCAGCGCACACTTTTAGAATGTGTACCTCATTCCTGTCACCTTTTGGGGTTCCTAGAACTCCTAAAACATATTGCATTAGGTAAACCTACTTCACAGACTTCTTTTAAAGCCTTAAGAGCCCAGAAGTATGGCCAAAGAGCTCTTTAGATGCAAGAATGACAAGACTTGGTCTTACATATTTTGGACATTGACATCAGGAGAGACCAGTCTCTGATGAAGGACGTCATGGTAAGTAAAGTGAGGAAGGACAACAAGAGAGGAAGACCCTCAGGAGATGGACTGACACACCGTAGCTACAACAATAGGCTCAGGCAGGGGAATAATGGCCAGGATGACACCAGCTCATGCAGTGTTTCATTCTGTTATGCATAGGGTCGACATAGGTGCATAGGCACCTAACAACAATGACAAGAGTCCTGAGTCAGAAACAATAATGTGATCCGTACTGCTGTGTACCAAATGTGGCAGCAATTGACTGTCCCTGTAGCAGACCCATCAAAATTTAATGTCTACATTGGAAGTTCAAGTTAAGAACTCACACACAAGTTTCATTTGATAATATTATGGAGAGTAAAATTCAGGTGCTTTAGTTTTTACAGAGAACTTTTACACCTATTACTTTCAAAATAAGCCTCTAAGGGGTTGTATCACCATTTATAGAGATGACTTACAAAAATATGCAGCAAAAACGCTTCTGTTCATTTGAATTGTGAACAAACCTAATAGTTATTATGTTTCTGTAATAAATTGATTTATTGTCCAGTTGCAGAGTGGTTATGCCTTGGACTGCTAACCTCAAGGCCAGGAGTTCAAAACCACCAGGCACTCGACAGAAGAAAAATGAGACTTTTTACTCCTGTAAAGAGTTAACATCTTAGAAACCCACAAAGGCAGTTCTGCCCTGTCTTATTCGGTCATTATGAGTTGGAACCGATTCTATGGAAGTGAGTTAAGTTTTTTTTTAATTACCAAGCATACATGTTGACTTTTGACTCATTTTATTCAACATACAGTGTGTGCCATTCTACACCAATGCCTTAAGAGTTACCATGTATTTCCACTCCCATGGCCCATCCTGAGAAGAGTATATTTTAAGAAGTGGCTAGAGTAAAAAGAATGGGAAGAAATGTTGGACAAATCTAAACCCACTTTCCATCTTAGTATTCAAACCTGGAGAACAATTTAATATGAGTGAATGGCAGTTTAGACATAGGCCCATAAGTATGAAAAGAAAATGCTTGTTTCCATTGAGTGTATATACCACAGCTTCTATTCTCCCTTGGGTGGACATTTAGGTTGTTCCATCTTCTTGCTACTGTGACTAGTGCTGCAACGAACAAGATAGTGGATGTGTCTGCTCATGGTGTGTTCCTCATTTATATAGGGTATATATCAAAGAGCATGTTTGCTGGGTCACATGGTATTTCTATTCTCAATTGTTTTAGGAAGCATCATATTGTTTCCCACAATAATTGTAATGTTTTATAGCCCTACCTACAGTTTGTGAACATTTTAATCTCTCTGATCTTTTTCCAGTATTAGTTGTTTTTTTGCTTATTTGAACTTTGCCATCCAATCATGCCAAAGTTAAGTATTACCTTATGGTTATTTTGATTTGCATCCCCAGATGCTTACAGATTTTGAGCATTTCTTCATATGTGTGTTGACCATCTGAATGTCTTCTTTAGCTCATAACATGAATGGATTTGGAAGACATTGTACTGAGTGAAGTTAGTCAATCACAAGAAAACAAATATTGCTGATGCTATTGAATGCAGAAATAATAACCTGAAAAGTGCTTGACACATGGATGGATAGATAGATGGACTGTGATAAAAGTTTAATGATCAAAGTTTAACGATATCCCAATAAAATGATTTTTAAAAGAGCATTGTTATAAAAGAAAAAAAATCCAAATAAAGGTTTTTCATTTCGAAGGATACAGATTGCAATGGTTACCAAGAGTGGGAAGAAAATGGAGGGAGGGGAAGTAATAGACTAGAGGGTTGGCAGGTAATAACTTGTGTAACAAAGAAGATACTATTCTACAAGAGAAATGTAGGGAAAGGGGGTTGGGGAAGCCAAGTCTTTGGGAGAATTTTTAAATTGCTGATGCTATTGAATGCAAAAATAATAACCTGATATGTATACCCCCACTAAATACACAATAAAAGTTTTCTTTAATGGCTATTATTCAAGATTATAACACATTAGTTTATTTTGCAAAATGTGCTGCAAAAAATTACTGACAAGTGGGTCCTTACCAGAGCAGTGTCTATAAACTACAGGGCCTCTTTAGACTGATTAACATATTTTTTAAGTTTTTTTGTTGTTTTCAAGTAAAATTTCTTTACAGCATACAAAGTAAGAATGTTCCATTCATTATCCATCCTAAAGCAAATTAAATTATATGTACAGCTTCCAAATGCTACGTGGGAAACACTTTCAATATCATTCAATGTAATTTGCTTCTCCAGGATATAGGCCCATATAAAAGGGGGAGGGGTCAAAAAGTTTCCATCATTGTTGTTTCTTCTTGATTATGGCAGAGTTTAATTTCCAGTGGAGTCACCAGTGTTCCACGCAAGTTCAGAAGTCATGATGGTACAGGAAAGAGTGCTCTTGGTTGATTAGTCATTATGATGGTTGGCATCTATGCCAACTAGGCATTCTTGGATGAAGGAGTGGAGGGACTCCAAACCCATCAGTCAGGTTACAGTCTGATGATACTCCTTAGGAGTGTGGCCCGTTGTATCAGAGAAAGACCAAGATGAGTGAAGTTCTCTTCGACCCTTTGCCTTCTGTTAGAACTGGATCACTGGATCCTGCATGTGTTAACTCAGTCTGCTGTTACATCATCTGCTGATCTGGAGCTGTCAGTGGACTTCTGATAGTGCATTTGTTTGGCTGATCTTGGATTCATTGACCTTTGCATCCACCAGTCTGTGTCCACTCCCTAATCCTAAACCCATTGCTTCAACATCCTACTTCCTGTTTGCCAGGTTCCACAGATATGCAAGTCAGAAGAAGCGTGAGTTTATCTAGTTCTACAACTGTCTAAGACATTTCTCAATATGAATCTCTTTCTGTCTGCAAACACATGCAGGCATCACTGGTTTTGTTGATCTAGAGAATCTAACCTAGCACAGACATTGGCCAAATTTTAACTGAGTTAGAACAAGAAGAAAACCTTGGGTGGCATTGAGTCTGACATTAAGAATAGTTTGGTGACTGTGCAATTTAGAGAGATTATCTTGAGTATAGAAACATCTGTAATACTCACTGCCATCCAGTTAATTCTGAATAACAGTGACCCTATAGGACAGAAAGTAATTGTCTCTGTGGATTTCTGAGACTATAAATTGTTATGTGAGCAGAAAGCCTTATATTTCTCTCTTGGGACACCTGGTAGTTTCAAGATTCTTACCTTGTAGTTAGTAGCCTAACACATAACCTACTATGCTATCAGGGGTCCTGATGAA